>JANAVB010040817.1:18629460-18910181 GCA_029216955.1 Iris pallida | reverse complement strand
AACTGGGGTTTGGTGGAGTTTGTCACGCCCCGCTCCAGCAGGAGCGATCGTCCTCGCTAAGGCGTGATGCCGCACGAGCCTAGATTGCGCTCGTGCAAGGCGGATTCCATAACGGCCGATTACAGCGGCGGCGACGGGATCGTCGCACAGAAGTCCCAAGCAGAGACATTGAACACGCAGCAGAAATTTAGAACCAAAACAATTTATTCAAAAGAAGCTCTTTATTGATATCGAAACAACGGTTACATTGGGGACGCAAGGCCGAGATTACAATCACTCAAATTCACTCGTCTCACATTATAAATCACTCTGCTCTCTCTCATCTCTCGATACAATACTTGAATCCAGCGGAAGCTTCGGAAGGCGATGTCCATACATTATGTCCCGTATAAGTCTGATCTTCACGCGACCGCACGCTTCGAATCGCCAAGGAACTCCGTGCCTCGACGCATCCAAGCGAGCCCCGCACCACGAGCTTCTATCTGTGCCTGCACATAAACACTGTGTGGGTGTCAGTACTCAACTGTACTGGTGGAGTGAGCTCCTCGCCCACCCATACAAAACCGACACGTTTATTTTACTTTGTGCAATACAAGCCCCTTTACGATTGTCTTTCTAGTCTTGCCTTAGGATCGATTTTAGGACCGACGCTCGGCCTATTTAGTATCTTTAGACCATCTCCGTGCCTTGCACTAATAACGTACCCATACTTTGCCTCTATACCTTTTTTGTGCTTGCATTGTCAACGTACCGACTCATACTTGTCTTTCGCACCATACTCTTGGACGTAACGACTAGGTCGTGTCAAATACTTGCCCTACGGCCCTTCTCGACTTAACTCGAAACGTATAACCCAACTTGTGGAACCGATGTTGAGAACTCAAGTACGATAACGTATCTCGTGCCGAAGCACGTGTCTTTACGTATAACCGAATCGTAGTCTTTATAATACCTTGGGTGCAACCGAGCACACATTTCACCATTCAACGCATCCCGTGCTTATACTTTCTTTGCTACGACCGACACCGTGCATGCGGATTCGCCGCTTAGCACGCCAATTATCTATATGAAAGGCCACTGGCATGACAAGCCATCGCGGACATAGCTCGGGTAGGCGGCGGGTCCTTCGATGCAAGGTAGCTAGCCCCATGGAAAGCCCCCGACTACCCACGCAATAAAAGCATGCGCTGCTATAACGTCTACCCCCTAGGATGACTGGGCCCGGTGCCCCGGCGTATAACCAGTCTAGGCAGAAATCCTTGTCGACAAGGTGTCCAATGACCACGCACCTACGAGACATCTAAACTCACGTAAATGCATGGCCTACTTGTTGGTACGACCGGAACTATACTTAGCAACTCGTGCTCTGAATCACACTTGGCATAACGTGCCTCAGGACCGCGAGACTCCCAACCGAGGGACCGCCTCGAACTTCTTAACGTGGATAGGAACGCGAGACTCCCAACCGAGGGACCGCCTCGAATACTTAACGTGGATAGGAACGCGAGACTCCCAACCGAGGGACCGCCTCGAATACTCAACGTGGATAGGAACGCGAGACTCCCAACCGAGGGACTGCCTCGAATACTCAACGTGGATAGGAACGCGACTCCCAACCGAGGGACCGCCTCGAATACTTAACGTGGATAGGACGCGAGACTCCCAACCGAGGGACCGCCTCGAACTTATTTGAACTCGAGGGAACGACTACTACGTAGCCTTCCAACTTAACTTGAACAAAACATGTTCCTTAAGTGCCATGGACCGTGGCTAACTTCACATCGTGCCAACCGTGGCTCGTGCCTGTAACTGACTTCTGTCTTACGCGACGCTATCACCCAAGTCATACGTTATATGACGGCCCGTGAGATCGTGGGACTATTTGACTTGACAACCGCAGAACGAGCGGGACAGCACTTAGAATGACTTAGGTCGATCGGCATAACTTTGCCTAACTTACTCAAGCCTACAACTTAACCCGAGGGACGAGCCAAGGCTACGCCAAGCCTTGCGCAGTGGAAACGTGCATGCTTTATCGAGCATTTACGCGGGCGACGCCTATGACTTAGGCTAACTCATCGTTTGTGTCGAATACCAACTTTCCTTCTCCCAAGCCACGGGACGAAGGACCGAGTGTCATTTTAAAGCACGCTGAGCCGACTTCTATTGAGACCGTGGGACCATTTTCCATGTTCTAAAACATTCCGACGGGTCGGGATTATTCCCTTAGCTATGTGCGTTCGTAGCTTTTATATTAGCCTACTTGTGCAAGTTGAAACCACACGAATTATTAAGTGAAGGCAGAGATGAGGCAAGTTCACCGAAACTATCCCACCTGAGCGATGTCTTCGAGTCGCCGTTGTAAGGCCAAGTCCGAACGCCGTCGGCGTTTCGATTCCTCCGATTGACTTCGCGGGACGGGGCACTACATCATATACCACTCAGAACAAGTCTCGTCCTCGAGACTTTCCTGAAGGCAAACCATCCTACCATTTATATGGCCAAGACTTAATCGTACACATTCCGCTTATGCGTTTCTTCGATTTTGAGCCACACTCGTGCTATCGCTAACTTAGTCGTAAGGCACACCAATCGATCAACCAACATTCGAACTCGTCTCAAATCATGATCGCATTACCATCAACATTTCTTTAAAACTCACGATTTCAAAATCCTCGACATTTTCTCGTTCCTCAAGTCTCACTTGATTCAACGTATCACTTAGTTGGATCGTGCACATATTCTAGGCGTCCCCAAATACATGCATTTCAGCCAAGCCTCGTGATAGAGAATCCGCCATCACCACTCGAGTCGGATCGTACACATATTCGGGCGTCCCTGATATACGTGCATGTCAGCCGAGGCTCGCGAGTGGTGCCTCCGTAACTCCTATCGCTTCGCGCTCGAACGCCTGCCTAACCGCTAGGCTATGTCTTTTCGTCAGTACTGGAATCATAGTTCCCAAACAACGATATCAACACTGACCCCATCCTAAGGTCAAACCAAATCGATGGTACGGGATTTTCTACCCAAGCTCGCATCACTCCGATTTCTAAACATCGAGCATCGATTTCCTATGCACATCCCCACATTCGTCGCACGGGGTACGAGTCGTATCGGTAAAGCCATCATACGATAATTCACGTTTCAACCAATCCTCGATAAGAACATATCGCTCGTTCATCAAGCCATTTCGCATCGTCTATCTCTTCGAACACGTTCGACATTAGTTCGCCTATCATTCATTCTCAAATCAAGCACGCTATGACACAATTCATCTCTAAATCGTAATTCATATTTTTACGTTTCCGAATCATCTATTCCAATTCACGTAATCGATCACAAGGTCGTCTGACTTAACAATATGCCACGCTCCGATCTCATGCGAGTCCGATCATCCACGGTGGTTCATGAATCACCATGCAACGCTCCCGCAAAATAATCATTCTCATCGGGGCGTAACACTTGTTTCGTGTCTAGACTCGTTCATTCTCGATGCGTGGATTGGACCTACTCAATCCTCCAGTTTCATTCAATCACCAATCACAAGTTCTAACATTCTCGAGTTCTCCTTCGCATCAAGCCAACAAGTCGAGACAATCAAAGTTGTCGCGTCCTGATTTTCTGAGTTCGATTATTCCCGCGACATGAATCACCATGTCAGCGCTCACGCGGAATGATCGTCCCAAATCTGACGCAACGCATGTGCGAGGCTGAAGTCGCGCTCGCGCAAGACAAGACCGTCGACGTTGTGGTTATCAACGCAACCATCAAAACACGATCACTTTTATCCAACATTCATCTCAATCAAAATCCTAAGTATTGCATCCAACCGAATAATAGTACTTGCACGATCGTCATTCACCGAGTCAGAGTACCCCCGAGTTATCGCATATCATCTTTGATACGCCTTAATACCATTGGCGATATACGTAACCTGACGATCTTCGTTTGCGATGAATTCCGAGTCGTGCGAATGATGCTATCGTCCGACTGGATAATCTCCTCGAACCGTTCACCACATCAATTTCTTCAACCCAAATTCACGTATCGTTTATCCGTCTATCTCAAGTCATCGACTAACGTATTTCCTCAATTCGCATCATTCCTTGCTAATTCAAACCATCGAGCAACATCGATTTCAATCCTCAGAGTCGTTTGCGTAACTTCAAAATCGAACATTTCATGCACGCTACCTACCCGTCATGTTAACTTTTCGTATACGATCCGTATCAATTTCCTCGATTCGAACTCAATCGTTTTCGCGTTTCATACTCGTGCAATCCTCAATCTTTCGCTCGAATGCTTTCCAAGACGGACCATACACCACTCGGGATTCGAGTCATCCGATCTAGTCTAAATCATGTTCGCGTTATTCGCTAAGACATGTTTCGGATTCGTTCGACGAATCCCTAGCGTAATCGTTCACGTCGCATCGACGCACAAAGTCGTTCGTACAATTCCTCAAAATCCAGAACAATCTTCCGTGTACGCCTAAGCGTTAGTCTTGATAACGTTCCTATCGATATACACTCCAAGTGTATCTCCGTTCCCGACCAAGCGGTACTTAATATCGGTTGCGACTCGTTTGCACCAAAAGGTCGAGGTGCGCGATACGCGGACTAAGTTGTGCCGCATAACCATCCCGTATGGACTATACTCCGAGTTTTCATGCTCATTTACTAATGTAGGACTCGTTAGGCACGCACGCGACTTGCTGACTTTAGCACGCATTTTCTATCAACTCAAGGTCGGCACCGTTCGGCCCAAAGGCCATCACCTATCGATGCGTTCGATTGAACGATTGTACGAGCTTTCGAAATTATTAGACTTATTGTATGGATATGCCGAGGGACGTTTGAGAGAGAGCGCACCAACGATACCACGTTGCGGAAGCACAATTCAGAGTTTGCGGAACAACAGAGTTAAAGAATTCAATCGGTAGTCCAAGGACGTAAAGCCGTGCTCTGATACCATTATGTCACGCCCCGCTTCCGCAGGAGCGATCGTCCTCGCTAAGGCGTGATGCCGCACGAGCCTAGATTGCGCTCGTGCAAGGCGGGTTCCGTAACGGCCGATTACAGCGGCGGCGACGGGGTCGTCGCACAGAAGTCCCAAGCAGAGACATTGAACACGCAGCAGAAATTTAGAACCAAAACACAATTTATTCAAAAGAAGCTCTTTATTGATATCGAAACAACGGTTACATTGGGGGCGCAAGGCCGAGATTACAATCACTCAAATTCACTCGTCTCACATTACAAATCACTCTGCTCTCTCTCATCTCTCGATACAATACTTGAATCCAGCGGAAGCTTCGGAAGGCGATGTCCATACATTATGTCCCGTATAAGTCTGATCTTCACGCGGCCGCACGCTTCGAATCGCCAAGGAACTCCGTGCCTCGACGCATCCAAGCGAGCCCCGCACCACGAGCTTCTATCTGTGCCTGCACATAAACACTGTGTGGGTGTCAGTACTCAACTGTACTGGTGGAGTGAGCTCCTCGCCCACCCATACAAAACCGACACGTTTATTTTACTTTGTGCAATACAAGCCCCTTTACGATTGTCTTTCTAGTCTTGCCTTAGGATCGATTTTAGGACCGACGCTCGGCCTATTTAGTATCTTTAGACCATCTCCGTGCCTTGCACTAATAACGTACCCATACTTTGCCTCTAGACCTTTTTCGTGCTTGCACTGTCAACGTACCGACTCATACTTGTCTTTCGCACCATACTCTTGGACGTAACGACTAGGTCGTGTCAAATACTTGCCCTACGGCCCTTCTCGACTTAACTCGAAACGTATAACCCAACTTGTGGAACCGATGTTGAGAACTCAAGTACGATAACGTATCTCGTGCCGAAGCACGTGTCTTTACGTATAACCGAATCGTAGTCTTTATAATACCTTGGGTGCAACCGAGCACACATTTCACCATTCAACGCATCCCGTGCTTATACTTTCTTTGCTACGACCGACACCGTGCATGCGGATTCGCTGCTTAGCACGCCAATTATCTATATAAAAGGCCACTGGCATGACAAGCCATCGCGGACATAGCTCGGGTAGGCGGCGGGTCCTTCGATGCAAGGTAGCTAGCCCCATGGAAAGCCACCGACTACCCACGCAATAAAAGCATGCGCCGCTATAACATCTACCCCCTAGGATGACTGGGCCCGGTGCCCCGGCGTATAACCAGTCTAGGCAGAAATCCTTGTCGACAAGGTGTCCAATGACCACGCACCTACGAGACATCTAAACTCACGTAAATGCATGGCCTACTTGTTGGTACGACCGGAACTATACTTAGCAACTCGTGCTCTGAATCACACTTGGCATAACGTGCCTCAGGACGCGAGGGACCGCCTCGAACTTCTTAACGTGGATAGGAACGCGAGACTCCCAACCGAGGGACCGCCTCGAATACTTAACGTGGATAGGAACGCAAGACTCCCAACCGAGGGACCGCCTCGAATACTCAACGTGGATAGGAACGCGAGACTCCCAACCGAGGGACCGCCTCGAATACTTAACGTGGATAGGACGCGAGACTCCCAACCGAGGGACCGCCTCGAACTTATTTGAACTCGAGGGAACGACTACTACGTAGCCTTCCAACTTAACTTGAACAAAACATGTTCCTTAAGTGCCATGGACCGTGGCTAACTTCACATCGTGCCAACCGTGGCTCGTGCCTGTAACTGACTTCTGTCTTACGCGACGCTATCACCCAAATCATACGTTATATGACGGCCCGTGAGATCGTAGGACTATTTGACTTGACAACCGCAGAACGAGCGGGACAACACTTAGAATGACTTAGGTCGATCGGCATAACTTTGCCTAACTTACTCAAGCCTACAACTTAACCCGAGGGACGAGCCAAGGCTACGCCAAGCCTTGCGCAGTGGAAACGTGCATGCTTTATCGAGCATTTACACGGACGACGCCTATGACTTAGGCTAACTCATCGTTTGTGTCGAATACCAACTTTCCTTCTCCCAAGCCACGGGACGAAGGACCGAGTGTCATTTTAAAGCACGCTGAGCCGACTTCTATTGAGACCGTGGGACCATTTTCCATGTTCTAAGACATTCCGACGGGTCGGGATTATTCCCTTAGCTATGTGCGTTCGTAGCTTTTATATTAGCCTACTTGTGCAAGTTGAAACCATACGAATTATTAAGTGAAGGCAGAGATGAGGCAAGTTCACCGAAACTACCCCACCTGAGCGATGTCTTCGAGTCGCCGTTGTAAGGCCAAGTCCGAACGCCGTCGGCGTTTCGATTCCTCCGATCGACTTCGCGGGACGGGACACTACAGAGTTGACCTCTAAACACCAAACCACTTAACTCCGGTACGTTTGGGCACGTTTGGGAGTTTGCTAAATTCCAATTCTAACTTCAAAATAAACTCCAAAAGTGGAGTTAGCAAAACTTCATTTTTTTTGTGAAACTCCATTCTAAACTCCACTTTATTCCATCTTTTTTTTACATAACTCGGGTACCAACTCTAAATACCCAAACACCTCCCAACTTAAATATAATTCCAGTTTTCTGACTGGAGTTTCTTCATTTGAAAATTTTCCTTTCAAATCTAAAACTCCAAAATATACCCAATCATTTCGTCAAACTTTACTCCCAAACTAGGCCTAAGTATTTAGATTAATGAGGTTGGGAATCTAAAGTACTTAATTTGTTGTTAACCTTGAACTATGCTTAAATTTTGGGGTGGAAGTGTGAAATTGGAGTACTTTGGTTAGGATTGTTGATTGTTTATTCTCAGTGTTCTAAAAGTCGGTATTAATCGGCGCCTAGGTGCTAGGCGCCTGGCAGCCGCCTAGGATTCGGCCGAAATTGGCCATGTGGACGGCCAAGCATAAAATCGGAAAAAATCGGCCGCCTAGACGAGTGTAGGCGGCTAAGCGGTCGTCGTCGATCATGAAAAAATTAATTTTTTCAGGGGTGAAACCCTACCTGTCGAAGCCGCTATTCTTCGACAGAGAGGGAGAGAGAGATCGACGAGCACCGGGAGATCGGCAGCAGTAGAAGCAGAAGATCGATAGCAGCAACAACGGGAGATCGCAGCAGCTAGGCGGTGAGTCTTCTCTTCTTCCTTCTTCCTCCTTCGTCTGCTACTTTTTTTCATCTTTTTTTTCTTCTTCTGCTATTATTTGGGCAGCAACAGCACGTTTTTTGGGCAATTTTTTTTAACTGTGACAACACTCATTTTGGGCAACAGCACAACACTGATTTTTTTCTTACTGTTGGGCAGCAACACTAATTTGGGCAACACAACACTCCTGTCTCACAAAAAAAAGATTTAATTACCAAATTAAGTGAAATAGAAAAATGATGTGACAATTTGTGGCTGACACTAATTTATGACTAACACTAATTATTTTGTATTGTTATGACTTATTGCTATATTTTGTTAGTGTTAACTATTTGAATTATGTTTGAACTTGTAGTCTTCTACTATGAATTTGACTATGTTTAGTTATTATAAGAGGCTTTGAATTTGGGATATAATTTTTACTTAAGCATATTTTTAATTACTATGCAGTGGTTTCTAGGAAGTACTGGCATTCCAGTTCGTGTTGAACACGAATTGGACCATCCCTAACACTCCAAAATATCCTAGGGCACACCAAAATAGGTGCCATGTCCTTACCTTGTCGCAGTATCCTTGCCTTGTTGTATCTATGTCTGTGTAACATAGAGTGGTTTTCTCTTCCATTAACACCCATCCTGAGGTTCTATCTGGCCACCATGGGATTGTTTAGGCCGATGTTTTAAAAAGCGCGCCTCAGCCGCTAGGAACACACTAACACCTCGCTTCAGTCTCAGATGCATTCCCTTAGCCAAGGCGCAATGCACCTCCGCCCACGGCGCATGCCTACGGAGCGCGCGCCTTAGTGAAGTGGAGCCCAAAGTCAGTTTTGGGACCTGACCCAACCTGAATTCTAAAAAGAAAATCCCTAGCCCGATTCGATTGGTTTGAACTCTCTTCTCCGCCTCCTCTCTTCTTCCCATTCGAGCTGCTTGACAACCGACCCGCCACCAGCCATCGACACCACTCTTGGTAGTCTATTTTGTTGCCTTTTTTTTCTTTTGCTGTTTTAGCTGATTGTTTATTTTATTTTTTGGCTGTGTTTTGATGTTTTTACTGTCCACGTCCTGCCATCATTATTTTGTTACTGATTTTGGCTGTGTTTTTCTATTGCACAAAACATTGACATGGGTTATGCTTATTTATTCGCTTGCAATTTCTGAATGAAAGAGATTCAACATAGACTGAGATGACTCTCCATTCCCATGCCCTGGAGTCGAACATGAAAAGAAAAACTTGCGAGTTGTCTCAAAGTAAACTGCAAATAATAAATTGTAATTTAACATCATTCCACCAATTTTGCATCTATTAATTTCACCACCAATAATAAACAATAAAGGTAAGACAAACAAATTGGAATTAAATAGAGTTCAAAACTGTCAAGTGGTCCTAGTTGTATTTATGCTATATATATATATATATATATATATATATATATATAGAGAGAGAGAGAGAGGCTATCTGTTGATCAGGTGTTTGGATGAGCAAATGAACAAACTATATTCCAACCGTCGGATCAATATTAAAGTTAAAGGGAAGGGCCTAGATCTACTATACTAGATGTCTGTGATACTAGCCATCAGATTCAATTAATGTTGAACTGATGGCTAGTATCTAAAGGGCTCTCTCAAAACTCCAAGAGAGTGTTTGCTCTCTCTCTCTCTCTCTCTCTCTCTCTCAATAGATAGAGCAATCACCGAGAGGACTTCGTCTCCTAATGTCCTTAACCTCTTTCCACCTGATTCCACTTTTGCAATCAATATTCTAAACAAGACGTCAACTTTTTGTTCAATTTGAGATTCCCCATTTCAAAATGAAGGAAACATTAGAAACTTTGGGAAAATTAAAGAGGCGTAGTACCAGAATCAATATTCCTTCAAGAACTCAACTTGTTTTCCAATTTCAGATTCCCGACTTTGAAACTAAGGAAACAGTAAAAAGAGAGCAAGTCAGGTTTCTTTATTTTTCCTATAAACCATAGTCTAGGAATCAATATTCCTACCGAGAACTTGACTTTTTTGTTCAAATTCAAATTCCAGACATCAAATTGAAGGAAACAGCAAAATCAAATTAAATTTGAACGCACCCGGAGGGATGAACTAAAAAAATTCTACAAACCATTCCTAAACCTAGTTCCTAAAGGAGATGGTTCCCGACGAAGAACCCTAATCTCCCATCAATTTCATGTCCCAATCCCAAACTTTAATGGTGGTTCACCTTTCCTTACCCAAAATCACCAGAAATCCTAGATTTTTCTAAAACCCTATTGTTTGCAATCAGTGTTCCCAGCCAAGAACTCAGCTTTTCTGTTCAATTTGAGATTTACCACTTCAAATCTAACTAAACAAAGCAATAGATAATAGAGTAAATTGGTATAAAAAAGAACCTCTGTAGTCGACGCCGGAGTTGAGCTTGACGACGACAGGTCGCCCTCGGATTGACTTCAGGAAGTCTGCCGGAGTCTTCACAGACCCTCCGCCGCCACCTCCGCCGGCTCCGCCCTTCTCTCCGCCGCTGCTCATCTTCCTCTCTCTCTCTCTCTCTCTCTCTCTCTCTCTCTCTCTCTCTCGGTCTAGGGAAAGGCTCTGAGGAAAGGCTTCCTCCCAAACTTTGCAGAGATCGTAAGTAACTATAGGAAACTAAAGATTTGTTTTTGACGGACCCACCCTTTGTTTATTCAAAGTGCGCCGTGTTATGCTCAATTTGTCGATTCGTGCGAAGAAACTGTCGCACGAATTTAGAATTGTCATACCATTCCGTAAAAATTAAAGGGACGATTTATGAAATGTCCAAAAACTAAAAAAGTTTTATGTAAAATCCACCACTAAAAAAACTTTCATCGCATGTCCAGAATTAGAGAAACTTATCCAAAGCGGGTTCCAAATGACCATTTTGTCCTTCCTTTTAATTTATTGAAAACACCCACGAAACTGCTCTTAAAAGAAACGTTTTGATACTTCATCTTTTTCCATACGCTGCTCACTTTCGAATCTAGGTTTTCTCCTCAAAAATTTTCAAAAACTCGTCGGAAAATTTCGGAAAGACCGGGACAAACGGCAAAAGTGCTAAAACGGAGGTCTAAACATCATTTTTTTGCGATTCTAAAATTTCGGAAGGCCGTTTAACGGTGAAGCGGTTACTTTCAGTCTCCTCGACGATACGCTCATTTTGCGACAAACGGGACCTCGTTTCGACCTCCCAGTCAAAAGTTATGGCCCTCCAAAGTTTCAGCTAACCATAAAATGCAGGAGAATGGCCATTCTCCGTGTTAGAACACAAAAAATGTTAATTTCGCATGAGGGTGGTCATTCTCCGTGTTAGTAACACGGAGAATGACATTCTCCGTCTTAATTTACACGGAGAATGGTCATTCTCCGTGCTAAATTACACGGAGAATGACCATTCTCCGTCATAATTTAGACGGAGAATGACCATTCTCCGTCATAATTTAGACGGAGAATGGCCATTCTCCGTGTAGTTTATCACGGAGAATGGTCATTCCAGTGTTAAAACACAGGAGAATGACCATTCTCCGTGTTAGAAACACGGAGAATTCCATTCTCCGTGTTAAATAAAACGGAGAATGTTATTCTCCGTGTTAAATAAAACGGAGAATAGCATTCTTCGTGTAATTTAGCACGGAGAATGGTTATTTCAGTGTTAAAACGCAGGAGAATGGCATTCTCCGTTTTTAATAAAACGGAGAATGACGTTCTCCGTGTTAAATAAAACGGAGAATGGTCATTCTCCGTGTTAAATAAAACGGAGAATGGTCATTCTCCGTGTAATTTAGCACGGAGAATGGTCATTTCAGTGTTAAAACGCAGGACAATGGCCATTCTCCGTGTTAGAAACACGAAAAATGTCATCCGTTTTAAATAAAACGGAGAATGGCATTCTCCGTGTTAATTTACACGGAAAATGGTCATTCTCCGTGTTAAATAAAACGGAGAATAGTCATTCTCCGTGTAATTTAGCACGGAGAATGGTCATTTCAGTGTTAAAATGCAGGAGAATGGCCATTCTCCGTGTTAGAAACACGGAGAATGTTAAAACAGAGAATGATATTCTCCGTGTTAATTTACACGGAGAATGGTCATTTCCAGTGTTAAAACGTAGGAGAATGGTCATTCTCCGTGTAATTTAGTTTTTTCAGGAATAAAGAGTTTCGTTCTTCTTTCAAAGCGATGATAATTCTTATGGAAAAGAAGAAGAAAGATCTTCTCTCCACAATTGACGTCGATGAAGATGATGATGATGGTGATGATGATGACGAGCGATGATCTGAGTTCGACCGAAGAAAAGCACACCGAACTATGAACGATCTTTGCGATCTCTGCTGAAGATGAGAGCAACAGAATTCAGATTTTTCGTGAAGAAGAAGAAGACGAAAATCGCAATCCAGATCTGAGTTTTTTGAATTCAAATACATATAGATGACCAATTCGTGCGAAGGGGTAGTTTCGGTATTATAAAAATAGCAGTTTCTAGCGGGTGGCATCTAAAAGGGAATCTTAGAATATTTAACGTGAAAATACTTAATTCTGGGCATTTTATAAAACTCATCCAGCGGGTGGGCATTTCATAAAAGCCCATCCCGAAATTGGGTTTCTCAGCAATTTCCAGAAAATTAAAATTAACATTCCTGCCGCGCGAATTAGAACTGACATGCCATGTCACGCAAATTAAAACTGACATGCTTTAGCTTGTAAGGATACTTTTTCATATTTTTAACTCTTTATTTTGCCTTTCTGCAGCATCAATGGTGATCCCATAAACTGAGGTCACCGTAAAAAAGGAAGTGATGTCTCCTTTTGTCAAAAAGGAGTTGGTGACTATTAAGGAGGAAATACTTCCTAAAGTCGAAGTTCCGGTAAAGGAAGAGTCGGCATCAGAAGTCAGTGGCACCGGGAGCTCCAATCACCCAGCTCATGTGGATGATCTTAATCAACTGGGGCCTTCATATGCACAATGGTTGAGAGAGTGGTACCTTCCCCAGCATGGCCATCATCGGGCAAATGAATAAAAG
This sequence comes from Iris pallida, assembly GCA_029216955.1. Classification (NCBI taxonomy): domain Eukaryota; kingdom Viridiplantae; phylum Streptophyta; class Magnoliopsida; order Asparagales; family Iridaceae; genus Iris; species Iris pallida. Next base: position 18,897,034 of record JANAVB010040817.1, on the reverse strand, counting down.
CATATTTCCTTTCTTCTCTTCAATGTTTCCTGCTATGATGTTGCCTTTTTTATGTTCTAAGATGTAGTTCTTTTTCTCTTCTTTGCAAGTGTAGTCCTTTACTCATTTTTATGGGGAAAAAATAAAGAACCTTTCTGTTTGCTCATTTGTTGTGATGTTATCTTTTGAAACAATATTTATCAGTGACGAGTCGTTGACGCAGATAGTGGAATTCAGAAGTAATATAGACATGAATTCGTATATCTGTTGATTATTCTTAAACCAACTAGGGCTCAAGAATATGATATCTTATAAAACAACTGGGTTTCAAAAGATGATATTTGTAATGATATGTTGTGGTAGATTTTATGGGTTAATCTTTTGAAGATGTTCCATAAGATCTGGTTAGAATCTACTGGGAAATTTTTGAGAACTTATTATCTGTGGGGTTTATTAATGAAATAGTGAATAAAAGATAATAATTCGAAGATTTGCGTATGTACAATATTTATCAGAAAATATAACACATACTTTCAAACATGATATTTCTTGAGGAATTTGCCATTGATAGGTATCATAGCTATTCGACCGTCCATCCCTGTCAGCTGATAAGCTCCATTAGAGAAAACTTTGCTTATGACGTAAGGACCCTTCCACTTTGGCTCGAACTTGCCCTTGCTCAAGTGTGTCATAGTCATAGGAGGTCTGACAGTAAGAACTAGCTCGCCTTTTTGAAAGGTTCGTACTTTGACTTTGCGGTTGAAAGATTTTGACATTCGGGCTTGATATAGCTCAATGTGCTGTTGAGCTAGTAGCCATTTCTCATCAAGTGCTTCAAGTTCTTGAAGTCGAAGACGATCGCTGTTTTCCACCGTTAACTCGTTGTCAATAGCTATCCTCAAGGATGGAATTTGAATCTCCAATGGTAAGACGGCTTCGCATCTGTACACCAAAGAGAAGGGTGTACAGCCAGTTGGGGTATGTACAGCGGTACGGTATGCCCATAGGCATTTTCCAAGCTTTTCGCTCCAGTTATGTTTATTGGAAGAAACGAACTTCTTGAGGAGCTTGATGATTGTTTTGTTGAATGATTCTGCTAAACCGTTGGCTGCAGGATTGTAAGCTGTAAAAGCAATGTTATTGATTCGAGTGTCATTAAGGAATCGAGTGAATGCTTGACTTACGAACTGATGTCCGTTGTCATGGATGATTCTCTAAGAAACTCCAAATCTATAGATGACGTGATGCTTGATGAAGTTGATGACACTACTTATCTTGACTTCAGCTAGGGGAATAGCTTCTGTCCATTTTGAGAAGTAATCGGTTATAGCTAGGATGAACCGATGTCCTTGAGATAATAGTGGATTGATAGGACCAATGAAATCCATGTCCAGGCTTCAAAGATGTAAGAATTCTGATGGTTGATGGATAAATCTGCATAGATTTGACATGCTTTGCATATTCAATTGCATTGCTACTATAGTGGGCCAATAATATCCCATACGTCTGATACGGTCATGTAGCTTAGGGTCGGGCTGATGTGCAACATAGACACCATCGTGAGCTTTACGTAGTATCTATTTTGCTTCATCTCCCGCAAGACAGCGTAGGAGCATACCATCAAAAGATCGACGATAGAGTGTCTTGGGCCGTATGCTTTGGAAGAAGCTTGTACAACTTGGGAATGGGATTTTTTTTTTGATAAAAAGAAGAATCTAGTGATTGTAATAGAATCGGAGTGATCGACGACGAATTGTCTTAGCTTCTTTAGGATCCTCTGGCAGGATGTCATGCACTGCGAAGTCGATGAAGGGAGTTCTCCAGTTCTCAGTAGTAGTGCAAACCTCCACCATATTACTGAACTCAATATTTAGATTATTCTTAACACAGAATAATTCTCGATTAGCAATAATGATCAACTATTGCCTTTTCACAGGGACAGCTAGCATGGCTGCTAGATTTGCAAGCGCATCGACTTTTGTATCGCATGTTTGGCGTACATGCTCAATAAAGAAGCCTTTGAATGGTGTAGCCAGCTTGACTGCTGCTTCTTAGTAAGGGATGAGATCTTGATGTCGGACCTCGTACGTACCTCTAACCTAGTTGACAATCAGTTTAGAGTCTCCATATACTTCAAGATAGTCGATATCCAGCTGTTTAGCTAACTGGAGATCGATGAGTAAAGCGTTGTACTCAGTAACATTGTTAGAGCATGGCTCGTTCAGAAAATAGGCTCTTTGAATGGTTAGCCCTTCTGGGGATACGAAGACAATTCCTACTATAGCGATGATGATACCGTTGGGTCCAATTCTAGATACACCATCAAAGAATAGACGCCAAACGAGTATTCCTTCTGAAGTCATGTTGGACTCTAGAGTTTCATCAAGAATTTTGTCGTAGAGTTTTAAAGTTTCAGGAATTGGATAAGCAGCCAAGAAGTCAGCTAGGACTTGACCCTTGGCAGACTTCTGCGGGACATAGACCATATCATACTGTGCTAGCAGTATTGCCCATGTAGCAAGTCTGGAGTTGAGTCTACTAGGCTTTTTCATCAGAATTCGCAGAAGATTGACTCTAGAAATAACATGAATGGTCTGGCCCGTGATGTAATGATACGTCTTCTGGACGGTGAACATCAAGGCTAAACATTCTTTTTCCACCGGGCTGTATCTATGTTCAGCACCGATCATTGTGCGGTTGAGATAATAAATTGCTTGCTCATGGCCTTCATTGTTCTTCTAGTCTATGAGGGCACCGAAAGAGTGATCCATTGCTCGAACGTACATTAGAAAGGGTATTCCTGTGATTGGAGGAACTAGGACTGGAGGGTTCGTCAAGTACCTTTTAATGTCCTCGGATGCTTGCTCGTATTTGTCGGTCCAAAAGAAATACACACCTTTCTTCATTAGTTAAGTGAACGGTCTACAGCGTTCAGAAAGATTTGAGATGAATCTCCTGATATATGTAAGTCATTCCTGGAATCTTCGTAGCTCTTTTAGGTTGCATGGAGGACGCATCTCTTGAATGGCTTTGACTTTCTCGGGGTCAACGTGTATACCCTTAGAGGTAATAACGAATCCGAGAAATTTGTCACTAGAGACTCCCATAAATGACTTGGTGGGATTCATTTTGAGTTGATGCTGGCACATTAGATCAAAAACAGTTCTTAAGTCTTGAATGTGATCTTCCTTTAGACAACTCTTGACGGCAATATTGTTGACATAACATTCAACTAATTTTTGAAAATATTTCCAAAAATAGTACTCATAGCTCGCTGATAAGTGGCACCAGCGTTCTCGAGACCAAATGGCATGACTGTGTAGCAGTAGACTCCCATAGGAGTACAAAAAGATGTATGCTTTTTGTCTTCGGGATTTATCCTGACCTGATTATAACCAGAGAATCCATCCATGAAAGAAATTCTCTCGAACCTGCAGGTGTTGTCGATCATGACATCAGTGATTGGAAGACGAAACTTGTCCTTGGAAAAAGTTGCATTGAGATCTCTAAAGTCGATGCAGACTCAGACCTTCCCAGTTTTTTTCATGACTGGAATGACATTATCCACCCAGTCGGAATGTTGTTCCTTCCTAACAAAGCCGCAGACGATGAGGTTCTTAACTTGAGCTTCTACGGCATCCATCATATCAGGACGGAACCGTCATTATTGTTGTTTGACCGGCCTAGCATTTGACAAAATGTTGAGCTTATGGGTATAATTTGAGGATCTTGTCCTCACATATCTTCATAGCTCCAGGCGAATACGTTAATGTATTCTCTAATAAGCTGGATCAAGTCTTGTTTCTCTGCTTCAGAAAGACTTTTGCTGATAAAGATTGGCCTTGGAGAAGCCTCATTTTCGACGTCGATTTGGATTAGCTCATCCTTAGTGGGTGGTTCATGTTGTTCGAAGCAAAGCTCCCATTAAGTATCCATCCGTTGTGCTCAAGGCTCTTCTTCATAAGCCTCAATCGTTATTGTCATCATCTTTAGTTGTCACCATATTGACAGATAGAGTCAGTTGATGAACTTTCCTTATGCTGGTGGCTGAGTCCCATATAGCAGAATCGGAAGAATGATATTGTATTTCTTCGTCTGATTCAGATCTATCTGGGGTTGTGTTCGGCGTAATGTAGCCTAACCTATGTTTGTTCTTGCTGTAATATTGTGATGATTTTCTTTTAGGAGAAGGTATTCGAATATGAGTATGTCTGCCTTTGCCTCTGTTCAATCTAGACCCAAAATTGTAACCCATTTTTTGAATGATATTTTTAGACTGCTGACTATAACAACGTAGTTGTATTCTTCCATGATCGTCATTTTCAGAATCGATGTCAAGTATAATTCTTTGATTACATTCTCTACTGAAGAGGATTTGATGCTCATCATCATTCCGATGAGGAACTACGAAGAATAAATTCTGCATTGGTTCGTACTCTATCTCATCTTGAAAAGATTGAATTGCTCCTAAGGTGAGAGGTTTAAACTTGTCCATAATTTATAAGTAATATTGTGCATAATAATTAACATCAGTATACTACGAAGGAGAGATTGTTTTATTGATATTTTCAGTCTCAACAGTTACAACAGCATTTACGACCTTGGCCGGAGATACCGTCAGGTCGATAACAAGAGGATAAGAAAGAGAATGAGTAGGCTTGTTACGACGAAGGTTGATAACAAAAGGCTCGGAAGAGGTAATCTTCCTTTGCTCTACTTTTTCATTAGGAGGAGAAAGAGTGATGGTTAGCATCTGAGAGGAGGAAGGACGAGAGGTGCATCCTTTGACTGGAATCACGAAGACGTCGTTCGAGTGATCTTTTTTGTCTTCCTCAGTGTCCATGGCCAACACTACCTTTATGTACTCTTCTTTGTACATTCTAAAGTCTGTATAGTAGGCCTCGACACCTTGAAAAGGATTGAGGTCAGAAATTTTTTTCTTGATCTCTCCATTATCGTTCACATACTTGAAGCACTGATGAAGAGTGGATGGCACAATGTTATGTTCATGCAACCACGGCCTTCCTAGTAATAGATTATAGGAGACGTAGTTGTCAATCACAAAGCAGGTGACTTTTGCACGGAGATCGCCAATTTGGACTCTTAGGCGGATCTTTTCGAGCGGTTTACTCTTTCTAGAATTGAATCCGAGAATAGTTATAACCGTTGCTGAGAGATGTGGACTGTAATCTTTAGAGAATCTAGCAAAGTCTTTGGGATTATGCTGAGTACAAACCCGAGATCGACAAGGATGCGATCCACCCTCATCGTGTCGACGTGTTCAGTAAAGTAAAGAGGTCGTTCGTGTCGATTGTCCTCCAACAGCATATCATCCTGGGTGAAGGTGATATTTGGCATAATCTCCATCATAGTATGACATTGAGGACAAGCTATTGGCTCTTCATCAGACTTCTTGAGATGTGCAAGACAAGCATTGGCTTACATCAGGGCTTCGCTTAATGTTTCTTGAGTTTCTTTCAAGAGATAAAGGAGCTTGAAGATCGATAGTTTTGCTGGAGTATTAGCTAGTTGAGCCAATATGTCAAAGTTATATAGTTTTTGAAGGCCCTGTAGTGGGGTCTTATTCAAGTTCTTGTCAAAGCGAACCTGTTGCTTGCCTTTATGAGTTGTTGTCGGCTTAGAAGGACCTGCGTCAGCTGGTGGAGCTGATATTGGAGAAGCATCAAAAATATTAGGGGGTGTGACAACTTCATTCGCTTGACCATCTAGGTAATCTCTAAGGTAGAGTCTACCAGATCTAGTACCGATCAAGACTTCTTCTTCGAAAGCGGGTGAGAGAGAAACCATGTTACAGGTTCTCACTCGTGCTTTGCTCTTGGAGGATTTCTTTTTCTGATAGGGAATTTTGTGATCTATCCCGGATCCCAATCCAACACGAGACCTGTTATCTTGGAGTTGTAAAGATAAGGATATCGGAGACCCCTTTCCATTATTCAAGCCTGGGGCTTTCTGAAAGTCATAACCCATCTTTATCATCAGCTCATGAGATTGCTGACTGTATCGATGGAATTCATGCTGGTAGTTTGGTTCTGATGTTGACGGAGCAGTCTCTGAAGAAGATGCAGATCCTGCCGGAATGAAAGTATTCTTCAAAGAAGGAACACGGCCATCAAGCGCAGAGTTCTCACTTGAAGTCATGTTACATGATTTGTACTTTGCTAACTTCTTTGATTTAACAAAAGGAACAAACGTCTTCTTTTCAAATTTGCCAACGAGGTTTGGATGGACCCACATGATCTTGCCTTTAGCTGTTGATAATGGCATCAAACCATTATTTTGTGCTGACGGGAGGTTGACCATCTCCATAGTTGCCTTCAAAATTGGGACAACACCATTAGGAACTAACTGAAGAGCGAAGTCTTCAATTGTAAAAATATGATATTAGTTGTCACTGTCTTCTCATCCTTTCGGAGGGTGATTACTTTAGCGTTGATCAACTCCTGGATCTTTCCTTTGAGCACATAGCATGCCCTGGTTTGATGTCCTAGAAACCTATGATACACACAATATTTATGATTGTCAGTTTTACCTACTTTATCTGGCCGTTTGATTTTTGGTAATTGAAATTTATTGCTTTTGATCAAGCAATCGAAGTTGCTCGTGATATCATCGTCGTCGAAGGAATACTCTTCCTTAGGTCGTGGTGCTGCCCTCTGTGGAGGTGATGTCACTGTAGGCACTGACTGACCTATATTGATGGCTAAGACTTCTTTGCCTTTATGATTGTTTTGGTGACCACTGCTGCTGGTAGCAAGGTGCTTATATTTATCCAGATTAGGCATCAGAATGCCAAGTTGTTTGAATTTTTCAACATTGTCTTCGGCTACTCTGACACTTACTATGAAGGAACCCCAATCATGAAATTATGTTGGTCCTGTCCACATGCTAACGATAGGTAACAAGTTTGATTTGCATGTATCTATCGTCAATGCGTCCGGAGTACCTAGAGGCATTTTGAGTGCCTCCCGTCGGAAGCATTCGAAGAAACGTTCAGCTATTTCATTGGGCTTCTATTTAATTTTGCTAAGGGTGGACATGGTCATGTCGTGAGTTCCTTTATAGAATCGTTCCCGGTTCACCTATTTCAATGTTGCAAAAGATGTTATACAACCATCTGGTAGACTTCGGTACCAATTATATGCAATACCCGCTAAGCATTCGACGAAGACTCTGATAAGTAGAGCATCGTTTTGTTGGAGATGGTCAGTCATTATCTCAAAGTAATTGATATATTACCTCGGTAATATGTTGTCGTCGACTAACATTATGGTCAACAACTTGTATTTGGGCAGAAATGGAACTTCCTTCCATTCTATAGGATATGGTTGCTTGATCCCTAACTTTTGTAGTCCCTCCCACTGTTTGAAAGCTTCAAACTAATTTCGCAAAAGCTTGACTGCCTCAAGGGGATCTCTTGATGCTTGAGGAGCAACAGATTGATTCAAAGGATTGGGTAATGGAACTGCGTTGTAAGCACCACCTCCAGCACCAGAATAACTTGGAGTAGCTTGTGCTTGAAGTTGTATGACGTTCGAGATGGTAGTGTTTGGAAGAGGCTGTGCTCCAAGACCAGTGTTGATAGGCACGGAGCCTGCTGCATGAATGACGATGAGACTTCTATACATTTAGAGCAACAATGAAGCTGTGTTTCGGAGTAACAGAGTTACTATGCTGTAGGTGACGAGTAGGCTTGTGCTTCAGATTGGCGAGGTTAATGTGCTTTTGGAGCGACTGGCTGACTTGTATTGGTTGCAGTGGGAGTTTCCAAGTCTCTTGTAGAAAAGTGACTTAAGCTTCTAGATCGGAGCAGATGACTGCACCGTGGGAATGGAGATGGTATGAACATATCACCATCCTACGTGTCACTCCCCGATCCCGATATACGTATTCTTTCATGAATACTGTTCATGGTATCCTGTATTTAGCATGTGCATAATTCTAATTTTTATTAATGGTTGCATGTAGCCTTTAAGCATGTCATTAGTGATATGGTTAGAGCATGTTTAGAGATTAGGGTTTTCTTAAGCCAACCCAACCCTACTATATATAATCACTTCAACACTCTCTTTCCTTATTCACTCTCTCATTCAATTCCCTCAACCACCACCATTAGACAAGTACAAGTTGCTCAAAAATAGAGATTTATGCTTTTTTTATCCTTAATTTTTTCCTTTGATATTATTTGTCTATATTGTTCTTCTCATCATCCTGTACAAGTTTAGTACTTAGCATTTTCGATTTTGATGGATGGATTCTTGTAGATCTAAGTTTATATCATTTTCGGTTTTTCTTGGTTTTGATCTATTAAACTTATTTTTTTTTAAATCTAGTTGCTCCACGTGGTAGAGCATTTCATTTTACCCAAATTTGACCTTTGAAAAGTTAGATTTTGTATTGTTTTGGCCGAGTTGTGCAATTTTGAAGTTCATGGGTTCCTTGGCCATCTTTCTCAGATTTTGGAGAAGATGAGCAGTTTGGCCGCATGACCCTCGGCCGCATGACCTTCGGCCGCATGCAGCTTGGCCGCATGACCCTTGGCCGTATGAGACTTGGCAGCATGAGCCTTGGCCGCATGCCCCTCGGCCGCATGCAACTTGGTCGCATGACCCTCGGCCGCATGACCCTCGGCCGCATGACCCTTGGCCGCATGAGCCTTGGCCGCATGCAGCTTGGCCACATGAGCCTTGGCCGCATGAGCCTTGGTCGTATGAGCCTTGGCCGCATGAGCCTTGGCCGCATGAGTCTTGGCCGCATGCAGCTTGGCCGCATGAGCCTTGGCCACATGAGCCTTGGCCATATGCAGCGTGGCCGCATAAACCCTCGGCCGCATGCATCCTTGTGCCTTGGTCCTCATTCTTGATCTAACTACCTATGCGAGTGCTGGATAAACCTATGTGTGTACTAAGGTACAATCTATATGAGCACCGAGGTGCTATCCTATGTGCTAAGTGTTCCTACGTGATATCTGCCAGTACACCCTAGAGTGCAGCACTTACATAGCGAATGGTCGGTAACAATGACGTGGTATGTGTTGTATGTTGCATTACACTAAGAAGGGGTACATACGTATGACACCACGAGCCAGTACGGGTCCCTTATTGGGGTACTCGTACATTGTACGACATCTAAGGTAGTGGGCATGTGACTACGACATGTGAACTCCGAGGATAACCTAGGATTAACTAGGCAACTAACTTGGTAGATGTATTGGGTGGAAAGAATCCCGAGATCGTGCCATACTAGTCACCCCAGGTCCAGTCCTGACGTGTCGGGTTGGCCGCCACGGATATGGTTTCATTCACCTTTAGCAGATGACTATTGTCACCCTCAAATTTTGTTATACGTATTTTGGTATACGTGTACGTATCTCGGGCCTGTATTTCGACTTGTCCTCGCTGGCTAGTTTTAGGTTTTTGCATTAGCATGGGTTAATTAGCATTTTGTGGTTCGTGTGGTCTATTTTGGCCTTGGCATGCATCGGGTTCGGTTGGGTTCGGCTTGGTTTGGTTCGGTTTGGGTTAGTATGCAAACCCCTACCTACCACCATCCCTCATTTATAACCCAACAATCCATTTCTCTCTCCTCATTCACTTCTTCATTTACTTCTTCTTCCTCCATTAACTCTCTCCACCTACCAAGAGAGAGGCTTAGGCAAGTGCAACTTACTTCATTGAGGAACTCAATTTTGTTGTTCCATTGTCTTCCTCACCAGATTCTAAGACACTTTAGTACTTAGTATTTTTAATTTTCATGGTTCATTCCATGTAGATCTAAGTTTGTTGCATTTTCGGATTTTTTGGGTTTTGATCTATCAAACCTTATTATTTTCAAGTTTTGATTGTTCCATGTTGTAGAGAATTTTATTTTACCCTTTTTTGACCTATAAAAGTCCAGATTTGGGCTTGGATTAAAGGATGGGAAGTCTGGGAACCCCAAAACTTTCCAGGTTCTTCTTCTCGAAAAAGTTGGAGACGAAGAAAAGTACCTCCCGCATGGCCTTTTCATGCGGTGAAGTCTCATGCGGCTCCTCTTTGGCCGCATAGGCACTCTAGACTTCATGCAGCCCTGTTTTCCCTAGCCGCATGGCCCTGTTTTCCCTAGCCGTATGGCCCCGTTCCCCCTAGCCGCATGGCCCCGTTCCCCCTAGCCGCATGGCCCCTGTTTTCCTTTTCCGCATGGCCCTGTTTCCCCTTGCCGCATGGCCCCTGTCCCCCTAGCCGCATGCTGCATGGCCGTTTGTCCCTTGCCGCATGGCGTCCTTGGCCGCATAGGCCATGACCCTTGGCTCCCGGCCGTATGGCTTTTTCCCGCAGCCTTTGCACCCTTTTACTATTTTGGTTGTTACATTTATTCTTATGTCTCATAACCCTCTATGTAACTTGGGTCCTTGATGGAAATGCATATACCATGTTAATTCTGAACATGTTCCATGAACACGATAGTGACCCGTCGGGGTGCACTCTTGACCAGTAAACATGACATGATAGTGGCCTGTCGTGGTGCACTCTTGATAAGTAAACCTAACATGATATACCTCGAAATGCTATTGCGACGGCTAACATGACATGACAAGAATGAATGGCCTGGACACCGTGGGCGATTGTGTTTATACAAATAAACCAGTATTGTCTTGCATCATGTCTAGGGCAGGGACCCCTTAGTACCACGGTCAAGGGTACCTACTGAAACCGGCTAAGGCTAATAACTAGAATAATCCAGTAGTCATGAAGAGATTTTCCAGCTACAGACAATCCCGTTATCTGGGCGCCCCATCATGGGATTTGTAGCCTGCCGTCGAGTAGGGCACATTTCCAGCACACTGTCATATGTTGCACCCTTCAAGCTACTTAAGGGTACATGCGTTTCTTGGACGATGAACCCACATGAACTCAACCCCTAATTGCGTCTGGATAACCCAGATGGTCTGCAGGGCTTATGGCTGTTGGAATAATCTCATTGCATCTTGCTAGTAACTAAGCCTGTGATAACCCTAGTTAGTTAAAGTATCAAGCCGTACTTATTGATTGGCCGTGAATGTTGGATGGAGTCTAACCAGTCTAGTCTTGTCCTGATCCTATACAAGATTGTTACATGACCCGATTGCTTGTGTTACCTTATCGATAAATGGTAGAAAACCAAGTTCCGTTCAGATGAAGGGTTACAACTCCGGTCCTTATTTGGTTTACGGGTTGTAACTTGGTTATCTGAATATTCCCATGGTTATCTTATCGTATGTCATCATGATTTTTTATATTTCCAGTCCTTTATTATACAATTATGTTCTTGTGCTAATTGCTGGTTTTAGTTCTTAAGTGAATCCTCCTTTGTGGCACTTGCTCTTTCTGGGATCTGACCCAGCTGGTTTTGCGTGGCCAGATACCGGAGCGGCTCCAGAGGATCTCCCTACCTTCCAGCCATATGGTGACCACCAGGCGTAACCTTGGCAACGAGTGGGTTTTATTTTGACTCTTCTACTCCATTGTAAAAGTATTCTTTTGAGACGTTTAGCCGACGAGCACGTGTTAGCTCGATTGCACTTTACTTACTGTCTGCCTACGGGCTGTAGCATGATTAACAAATCCTAGGGTTGATCATGTATAACTGAAACTCTTGCTAGTCTTCATATTTTGTATGACTAGCTTCATGATCATCCAAATATGTAATGTATGGGACGTCTTACTATTGTATATTTGGTGCTCTGACATCTTGTAACTGCTATTATTTGCTTGAGATTGAGACAATAGGCTTGTTCATGACCATAAGAGACTGATGGCTTGTAGTTAAACCCTCATGTATCTAGACAGCCGTGACCGTTTAGCGAGGTGGGTTGCACTTTAATATACGTAGCTGGCCGTTTCCGCCTCCGCTCTCTAGTATTCTGGTTCTGGGATGTGACACGGTTTAAGTGGTGGCCCATGCAGGTCTTGTAAATCAAGATATATGAGGGTTTACCGAATAGATGTCTCAATCAGCGCTCGTCCTTGATCTCTATTCGTGTCTTCTAATCTTTTCTGAAATCTTGACCTGATCGCATGCTTGTATCTTTGATCTGTCCTGATTGTCACGACCCAATCCCAAGTTAATGGGTCGAACCGGACCATGCCCAGCCTGCACCGTGGTGAGACGGTGGCAGTAAGCTGTTCCATTTGCAGGTTTTCACAACAACACAAGTACATTTGTCACAACTGTTATATTCGGAAATTGAAACTTTGTTGAATAAAATATTCAGAAATACAACTGGAAAGGAAATGCTGAAATAAAACTGCAAACTCCAAATAAAGAAGAAAATGCAGAAAGAAAGACAATCTAAGCATCTGGTTCAGCAGTCCCAGGATCAGCGTCCTCCAGAGACGGCTCCGGTACCGTCGCAGGGTAGAGAACCGGGTCATAATAGCTATTATAGTATAGCTCATCATCCTCAGTGTTACCTAACATGTTGTCTCCAGTCAGGAGGGAGCAAGAACGAAATATGCATCTCATAATTTAAATAGTAATTGAAAAGTGCAGGGTAAACAGTTTAAAATAATGTTTTCAGCAGTTTAAAACAGTTCTGTGTGATTTGAATATGCAAACGTCTATGACCGGCTTGGGTTGATCAGTAGTATCCTAGCGATACGATATGGCTTATCCCCGTGTGTGAGAGGGGTAAGCTAACACAGTCAGTTCAGTAAGGGCTTTGGTCATAAACGTCTACACTATTCCCCCAGTCCCACATTCAGTAACAGTAACAATCAGTAGTTGAACCCTAAGGTAGAGTTCCGTGTCAGCAGTGTGGTTTATCATGCAGCTTAACTTTACTAAGGAAATTACAAGAAAACATAATCCGAAACTTGCCTTGTTTTAGATGACTGGAAAGACGGGTCGGTACCGAGGAGGAATGTCAGTTGTAACTTCGAGTTCCTACAGTTGAGAACTCGACTTAGAACCTTGAATAACCAGGCACTACAACAAAATATGTTAACAACGACACTTATTTTACGACACTTTCTAAATAAGTGTCGTTTATTTTCTATAATGATGACACTCTACTAAAACGTGTCATTGTAATTAACTATTTATCGTAATCTACGACATATTTTTTAAAATGTCGTAAATATAAATTCGACAACACATTTTAGGACTCTTAAAAATGTCGTAAATAATTATATACTAAATACGGCACATTTAAAAGTGTTGTACACAATTATGTTCAAAATACAACACTTGTTTAGTGTTGTCAAAAATTTTAGTTCCCACAATTTTTTTTTTCATTTTGCCGCCTTTCCCAAAAGTTGGCGCTCACATGCCCGATATTGCTTTGGCTGCTCTTTGCACAAAGAAAATCACTTTCTTTAAAAAAATTTAGGTCTCCCTCTCTCTTTTGCAGCTGCTCTCTCCCAAAAGTGGCTGCTTCTTCTTCTCTCTTTTCCGATCGGTTGCTCTTCGTCGCGACTTCGGTTTCAGCCAATAGAGGATTTTGCTGCTCTTCGTCGACTTCGGTTTCCGGCGATAGAAGATTTTGGGGCTGTCGTACGCCACCATCGGTTTTCTTTTGACATCGCCGTCACCTTGGTCAGGTATAAATCCTTCATCTCCACCCCTCATTTTTTGAGTATTTCTTTCTTGATTTTGGGGTTAAATATTAGGGATTTTGTAAGCATCAGAATAGTTTTGATTAGGATTTAGATGAAGAAATCAACATCTAGGGTTTAATATTCATGTTTTGGTGCTTTTTATGAAATTTGATAATGATTAAATTTTTTTTATGTGCTGTTTTGGTGCTATATGTCCTGTTTGATAATGTTTTGGTGCTATATGTCCTGTTTGAAAAATAACAGGATGAATATATTCTCTATGGATGTTATATGATTCTCTGGTGATGACGAGGGTTGTATCAAAACAACAGGATTTTTTCGAGACTTTGGCGCGTCCTTTAATGCCCAGTTCCAGTTCCAGTTCAGAGAGAGAGTATGAGGCTTGGGTCGTTAACCTCACTTTATTATGATAATTTGTAAAACAAATTGTTTATCGAGAAAAAAAACGCACCACATATTTTTCTTTGAAGGAAAGTTTAAATTAAATAGGATGTTAGAAACTTCTGAAGCAATAAACTATGTCCTGGCAACTAATGATGTATCAGATCTACATCATCCTCCAAGATTCTGGCTTGAGATATTCTTGTAGTACAATTTATCTAGTAGATTGATTCCATAATAGCATATCCAAATTATAAGAAATCCTATACAAGTGCCTATTCGTACCTTGAAAACTTTTTTCTTTCTCTGGTACTAGAAATTCATCAAGCTATTGACTGCTTCAAGAACAATAATCAAATTCGAATTTAACGAATAACTTTAGTTGTTCCTGGCTTCTTTTTATGTTCACTGAAGAAGAGAGCATATTTCACTTTTTTGGGGTAAGTTGTTGGAAACTCCCTGGGTCCCTCATCTCCCACTCGGCAGCAATCTGATGGTGACACTATGTCCAACACCATATCTCTTATATGTGTCCATCTATACACTTAGATACTCGCACACTATATGTACACACGACACAAGTACATAGTTTACATACACACAAAACAACGCACATAGTTACATATGCACACATGAAAGAACATACATAGTGCATACTCAAATACAGACACTGCTGTCCCTGACAGAGGACTGAAGAAAGAGAAAAGGTTTTCCTTTTGATGTCACTCACAATATTCGACCAATGGTTGAGTGACACCTCATGTTGTCATACAGTGCAATGAGTAATGAGCTGACCTGTGAGCTTGCTGCTATGCACAATTTTTTTAATGAATAAACAATTTGAGAGAAAACTGGGATTAATGAATGGTTCGAACCATTGGAATCCTCATGTCGAGATGCAAGTATGAAACTAAATTGAAAATGAGTACAATGATTAAACATACTGGATAACATGGGGGGAAGTGATTAGCACTACAGAGGGTACAATAGGATAGACACACCTATTACAGAGGGTACAATTGGAATCCTATTATATCGTGTCCATGCCCTTCCAATATAGGTTCTATGTTGTTTTCTTTATGCTTTTATTAGCACTACAGAGGGTACAATAGGATAGACACACCTACAATTCAGTATGATTATTTAATTTACATCAAAATGTGCTACTAAAAAGTTGTTATGTTTCCTATATGAATTATTCCGTTAAAAATGTGAATTTCTCTCAAAGTTGGGAAGTATTCCAGTCCTAGCAATGCAAAATATGGAAATTCCCTCTAAGTTGATAGATGAGGTAATGAAATTGAATTCGATAACTGTCGTGCGATGGCACTCCTATAACTGATCTGGATCCTTTAGAATTGCCCACATGTCCTTCAATAGTACAAGCACCATGCTTTCAATGTTGATGGCCCTCATTTTCGAAAGCTGGTGATTGATCTCAGGAAATATTGTTGTTTTACCCCGTTTAGGTACTTGTGTCTGGAGCCGTATCAGCAGTCAAATGCTGATTTCTTATTTGTGGCTGGAGATTTTGTATTTATACTAAAATTTCTATGGTAAAGTTTTTTTGTCAAAACCTATGAAATCCTTCCTAGCTACTCTCTGTAATTCAAAATCAATGTTGCTATTGATTTATTACAGGTAGTTATATCAACCCTAGCGAGAGAACCTATCCTGAAGAGATGATCCAAATTGGAATATCTACCATTGATGTCATGAATTCCATTTATCGAGGACAGAAAATCCCTCTTTTTCTACCATTGATTGTTGTCTCACTCAGGATAATTGTTTTACGCACTATTGGATTTTGTTTGTTTCCAAGGACAATTGAACAATGGGATGTTAGGTTCAGTTGATATTTCTTGGTTCTATTTAACTCATGTTTCAATGTATTGGGCATCCACGAGGGCATTGGATATCCTGAACTATACTCCTTTCACGGAAAGCCGATCAGAATAATGTTTTCAACCCGCGACCCTAGCAAACATAGAAGTAGGGCAGCTAATATTCATCAAGGTAGGTTATACAACCTTTCTATATGACACCTTCATATCAGGTTATTATGTTGTAGATCCTTTTGGTATTTTTTTCTATTTATGTTGCTCTAACTTTTTTGACTCTTTCTGTTTTAGTTTTGAAACATATTGTTTTATGCAGAATCTGGATAAGGGTATAAACAACAAAGTACTTAAAAAAATTTGGTTTTTTTTTTATATGTTATTTTTTTCTAATATATGAGTATAAGTATCAGAGTTCTGGCGATAACAAGAAAGCAACTAGATCATATTGGAACCTAAAGTGTTAAGAGAGGCGAGCGACATCGAACCCAAGGCGCACTCCACATGCCCAGAGTGGTCCAGATTTTTGTATGTTCGCTTTACTTTACTTTTGCAAAGTATCATCTAGTTCTCTGACTCAATAGAGCTTCGGAAGTGGTCCGGGCTGTTTTTCCCCCTTAGTTGTTTATTGTCCATATATTTTTAATTGGTATTGAACAATCCCAAATGAGGTAGTACTTTTAGGTTTTTTTTTATATTTTTAATTGTATGTAATTGTTGCTTATCTATACAATACACTAACTTTCATTTTTGGTGTCTATGATAGGTCATTTTTTTGGGATTATTGTTGTTGCGAGCATCCAACAAAGTCACTAAATTTGGTTGTTAAGGATGGATAAAACTTGGATTAATTATCCAAGGTCCTTCTAAATTTTTTTGATATTTTTTTCCTTTTAAGCTATCAAATATATGAATGATTACATAATTCGTAAATTTTTTTTCTTCTATTTGTAGGTCTAGTGATGAGTACTTAGAAGGAGTGAAGAGATTTATAGCAAATGCTAAGGAGTATGCTAGGAATCCCGAAAGGATCGTATGTCCTTGCAAAGATTGTAAAGTTGAAAAGTCACAAAAAAATGATGTGGTATATGATCACTTGGTCCGAATTGGTTTTGATCCTTCATATCAGCTTTGGGTTCTTCACGGGGAACATTCAAGTAATTTTAAACAAAATGAGACTTTTGAGTTGCCAGATGCTCATAGGATGTACCATGATGCATACATTCCTTTTGCTGAAAATTTAGAGGCTACTGAGGGTTTAAACTTGAATGAAGATGAGGTTTTTAGAAAAAAGTTAGAAGAGGCTGAAGCTCCATTGTATCCAAGTTGTACTAAGTACACGAAGATGTCAGCAATCACTACTCTTTACAAGCATAAGGCTACAAATGGGCTGTCAGATAAAGCATTTAATGAACTTCTTGAAATTTTACAGGATATGTTACCAGAGGAAAATAATATTCCAGATTCATTATATACGGTAAAGAAGTTTTTAAAAGAGTTTGATTTAGGATATGAGAAGATACATGCTTGTGTCAATAATTGCTGCTTATTTAGAAAAGAGAAAGAACACCTGGAGTTATGTCCCACATGCGGTTCTTCGCGATGGAAAGTAAATCCACGCACAAGCAAGATTAGGAAGGGAGTGCCTGCAAAGGTTTTGCGATACTTTCCAATAATACCAAGATTCAAAAGGATGTTTATGTCAAAAGATAAGGCAGAACAATTGACTTGGCATTCCACTCACCACAGTCAAGATGGAACGATGCGCCATCCAGTAGACTCTGTCGTGTGGGATTCTATTGATAAAAAATGGCCCGATTTTGCTTCAAATGCAAGAAATCTCAGGCTTGGGCTATCATCAGATGGCTTTAATCCTTACAAAAATCTCAGTACCCAATACAGTATGTGGCCAGTTTTGTTGTGTATATACAACCTGCCCCCTAATGTATGCATGTCGCAAGAAAATTTGATGTTGACTTTACTTATACCTGGCAAAGATGAACCTGGAAATAACATAGATGTATATCTTGAACCACTTATTGATGACTTGAAGAAGCTTTGGAGCAATGGTGTGGAGGCGTATGACGCATTCACTAAGTCTGCATTTAATTTGAAAGCTATTTTGATGTGGACAATCAACGATTTTCCAGCTTATGGTAATTTGGCTGGTTGTACAACAAAGGGAAAATTTGCATGTCCTATATGTGGTCCTAATACATGTTCTCGATATTTAGAGAAGTCACATAAGACTGTATACATGTCTCACAGGCGATTTCTTCCACTTAGACACTTGTGGCGTGATAAGGCTAGCTGGTTTGACGGTACTAAGGAAAAAAGACTCCCACCAAGACCATTGACTAACAATGAAATTTTACGTGCTGTAAATGAAGTTGAAAATGTATGGGGTAAGAGCAAGAAAAAGAAAAGAAAGAAGAACGATCCTCCTAAAATGTGGAAAAAGAAGTCAATATTTTTTCAATTACCATGCCCAAGTTAATGGGTCGAACCGGACCATGCCCAGCCTGCACCGTGGTGAGACGGCGGCAGTAAGCTGTTCCATTTGCAGGTTTTCATAACAACACAAGTACATTTGTCACAACTGTTATATTCAGAAATTGAAACTTTGTTGAATAAAATATTCAGAAATACAACTGGAAAGGAAATGCTGAAATAAAACTACAAACTCTAAATAAAGAAGAAAATGCAGAAAGAAAGACAATCTAAGCATCTGGTTCATCAGTCCCAGGATCAGCGTCCTCCAGAGACGGCTCCGGTACCGTCGCAGGGTAGAGAACCGGGTCATAATAGCTATTATAGTATAGCTCATCATCCTCAGTGTTACCTAAAATATTGTCTCCAGTCAGGAGGGAACAAGAACGAAATATGCATCTCATAATTTAAATAGTAATTAAAAAGTACAGGGTAAACAGTTTGAAATAATGTTTTCAGCAGTTTAAAACAGTTCTGTGTGATTCGAATATGCAAACGTCTATGACCGGCTTGGGTTGATCAGTAGTATCCTAGCGATACGATATGGCTTATCTCCGTGTGTGAGAGGGGTAAGCTAACACAGTCAGTTCAGTAGGGGCTTTGGTCATAAACGTCTACACTATTCCCCCAGTCCCACATTCAGTAACAGTAACAATCAGTAGTTGAACCCTAAGGTAGAGTTCCGTGTCAGCAGTGTGATTTATCATGCAGCTTAACTTTACTAAGGAAATTACAAGAAAACATAATCCGAAACTTGCCTTGTTTTAGATGACTGGAAAGACGGGTCGGTACCGAGGAGGAACGTCAGTTGTAACTTCGAGTTCCTACAGTTGAGAACTCGACTTAGAACCTTGAATAACCAGGCTAAGTGTGCTAGTTGCAATCTCTAGTAGTAAGTCCTAGTCAGGTTTTAAGTTGTTATTAAGCTACAGCTAACGTTTACGTCGCAAACTACGTGCGTTGATCAAACCGGTTAATTTGATTATTTGGAAATAATAACAAGAACCAATTATCTTTGGAAAACTTTGTGCTTTTGTAATATATCTATAAAATATAGTTTCTTACAGTGACAAATCATGAACTAGTTATCTTACTAATATTTTATCCATTTATTTAATTCCTAATTAATTATAGACGAGAATAGATTACGTTCTAACTACGATTATACGTCCAAACCAAAAACCACCCAAGATCAACATCCACCCAGAAAAGAAAGTAAAACCTACGCTAAACAATACATGGGCACAGCTAATCATCCTAGAGTTATGGGCTTATGCCCTGTACAATTCTTTTACATAAAATAAGAGAAAATAATTTAGTACCTAATTAAAATGCAGTAAATAAATAACTATAATAAATAGCTTAAACATTAAATAAAATAATTTAAAATAAAGTTGGAGTCTCAGACTCGGTCCATCATCAAGTCTAGCTAATACCTCAACGCCCGGTCGGACCGGTGCGTTTGCGTTTCGCTAGGGCCCACAGACCGGTACGGTCGTCGCCCGAAAAATCAGTTTTAAAATTCATTTTCCGAAAACCGATTTGAAATCAAAATAAATAAAGTTTTGTAAAAATTTGGGCAGCACTTCCTCTATTTCGGGACAACCCAAAACTGGAAAATGCGCCAACAAAACCTGCAATTGTTCCAACCAAATAATAATCCCGAAAATATAACCACCGCAACAATTTTTCAACCACCAGAATCTTCCCGAAATACTCGGGATCCCGCAATCCACCAATAACATAAAAATCTCAGCAACCACATCACAAAAATCTCGCAAACCAACCACACCAAAAGCTAACGTAGCTAACCGAAACTACCACGTAGCTAAGTCGGATTTCCCAAAGGGAAACCGGGGACCGTCATCATCATAGACTACCGAATTAAACGCAACGGGGCAGAGAATTTATACCTCGGGTGCTCGGCTAGAGCTTTCAGATGATATAATAAAAGAATAGAAGAAATCCAGCAGCGGCGTTCCGAAATGATGCTGACCCAACGTCATCGACGTCGAACGTCGAAAACTCAGAAATAGGCACAGCAGAACAAATCCAGAGAACACTCGCCCAAAGAGAAATGAGCTCGGCTAGAGACAGTACCAGAGGCGCTGCCGAGAACGGCTAGGGCACGCGAGGAAGCGCGCTGACAGGGAAGACGGGACTGTCGTCGGAGAGCTGGCGCACGCCGGAGTCGGCGCAGAGGGGCAAAGGGGGCGCGGGTCCCGGTGGCTGGCGGAGAGGCTCGCGGGCGGAGCGGGGTGGCAGCACGCCGGAGGGGAAACGCCGAAAGGCGTCGACGGTCAGAAATGGGCGCGGCCGAGGGCGGATCCCGCGGGGAGCCGCGGGTGTGCTGGTCGCCGGAGAGGCGGATCGGGGCGACGTGCACCGGTGGGCGGTCGGCCGGAGGCGGGGGCTCGCGCGGGGGTTCCGGCGGCGGATGGTCGACGCTCGGCGGGGAAGGGCGCGCTGGAGGGTTTGGTGGGAAGGGGTTCTGTGGGAATTCTTTTCCCAGAGACAGGGAGACAGAGAGGGATAATGAGTGAATCGAGAGAGAGAGAGTGTTGAGAGTTTATGAGGGAATTTGGTTTTTGTCTCTTCTGATGAGGTGGTGTGAGGAAGTGGTTAATAAAGAGTAGGGGAGTGTTAGAGGAGTGGAAGAGTTGGGAGTTACAAGGGAGTGGTGCTGAAATGGTTTGTGGGTGAGAGAAACTGAAGGGGAGGGAATTAAGGGGGTGAACGTAAGAGGGGGAGTAGGGGAGAGTGCTGGTCCTTCGGGACCAGCCCAAAGTTATTTCTTTTATTATTATTTTTTTTATTATTAATAGGTAAACCGGGTCAAAATCAGGATTGAGAAATAGAATAAAGAATGGGCTCGGGCCTGGGTCTGGGCTCGGACTCGGGTCTGGGTCCGAAAATCAAAGATCCATGTTTATATTTATTTTCAAAAATCCTTTTTCACCCAAAAATAATTAATAATAATAATTTTGAAAACGTTAATTAATAACACAAATATTCTACTTAAATAATTAGCTACAAAAATAATGGGTTTCACACTGATCCTTCCTTATTGTTCCCTGTGTCATCTTCTTCAGCTGCATTACTCTTGGTCCTGCCAATCAGCCGGAAGGAGCTCAGCGAGTACCCCCGCAACAAGAGGATCAAGCTTAGCACTCAGGAGCAGCTTCCCGAGTCATGCTTCCCGGAGGTCCAGAACCCCCAGTGCAGCCAGTCCAGCCTGCAAGGCAGGATGATGAAGTCTTGGTTGGACTCATCATGGAGTTGCTTGTATCACAGGATCATCGAGGTGATGCATTGCACCAGACAGTATAAGATGCTTTGAACAGAGGTGGTCATCAAGGTAACAGTGTGGCCAACAGCTTCAAGCGCTTGAACCCTCCCTTCTTCGATGGCAGCGAAAATGCTATTGCCGCAGATGCTTGGCTGCAGGATACTAAGGTTATTCTAGAAGCAGCCAGGACTCCAGAAGACGAGAAGGTGGCTTTGGTGCGCCTGCAGTTATTGGATCAGGCCCGCAACTGGTGGGCGGCACAGGTCGTTGGATTAGTGGCACCTATTGCCTGGACAATGTACCGTGAGAGATTTTGTACCAAATACTTTGACGCTGTAGCTCGGTATGATCAACAGACGAGGTTCACTAATTTGAAGCAGATAGGAAGGACGGTCGATGGATATGCGGTCGAGTTTTCTAAACTTAGTCTGTTTGCTCCCACCTTGGTGGCGATCGAGTTCGACAGAGCTCAACGGTTCCAACAGGGACTCCACCTGGAGATTTTACTGGCAGTAGAGCAGTTTGAGCATCAGACTTTCGATGCAGTATTGAGAGCAGCTATGAGGCATGAGTATACCTCCCAGAGGATTATGGACCGGACCGAAAGTCGAAAGCGGTCTCACGGCCAGATGAACCAGTCTTCAGCACCAACCCTGGCAGCTAGGGCTTTGACCATTGGAGCTCCGAGGTGGGCGGCTTCCGTTACATCGATTCAGCATTCGACCCCAGCATTTCCCCAGCAGTAGAAGCAGAAGTAGTCTTCCGCAATGGATTGCACTCATTGTGGGAAGCCAGGGCACGTAGTGTCAGAATGTCGTAGAGCACAGGGCTTGTGCTTGGTTTATGGGGCACCGGACCACAGGGTTAGGAACTATCCGAATAGGGGGAGTTCATCTTCTTCAACCTTTTCTAGCACTACTAAAATAATCCAGATTAGCGACGTCAGGAGACGTTGCTAAATACGTCGCAGTACGTCGCTAACACTGATTTGCGACGTATTTAGCGACGAAAAACCTGCGTCGCTTATAGGCAAGTCGCAGATGGTAATTTCGTCGCCGAACGTCGCTATTTGCGATGCGGCGTCCATTGTCGCTAGACGTCGCCAAATGAGCGACAGAGAGCGACGTATAAGTACGTCGCCAACATTGCGACGTAAAGCGACCACTAGCGACGCTTCAAAAGTTTGTAAATGATGATGAGACATGGCATCCACGTGGCCACGTGGGCATCGTAGCGACGTATATTAGCGACGTCGAGCGATGTAACGTCGCTAGTTAGCGACGTATAGCGACGTTTGTGTGACGTCGCAGTACGTCGCTGAACGTCGCTATACGTCGCTAATATAAAAAAAAATTTAAAAAAATATAATTGATATTTTTGTTATGCTGTGTGTCTGTGTTTACAGTGTGTGTGAAGTGCAGTGTTCGAACCATCGACAGTTTCGCTTACTGTTGTATGTTTTATCTTTGATAGAAAGAGCAACAGTTTAGGGTGCACTTCTCAGAGCTTCCTCTTCACGTCCTTCACCTTCTCGGGAACCTTTACGACGTCCGAGAAAGTGAAGGACGTAAAAATGAAGCTCTCAGAAGTGTACCCTGAACTGTTGCTATTTCTATCCAAGATAAAACATACAACAGTAATCGAAACTGTCGATGGTTCCGAATACTGTATTTCACATTCACTGTAAACACAGACACACATCATAACAAAAATACACAATATATTTTTTTAAAATTTCGGCAGCATCTCCTTTGTATATCAGATCATCGCTTATAATCCAGCGTAGGTATATTTGTCATCCCGTCGCAGATATCACAGTAAATATCACAATAAAAATAGGAGGCAGTGCAAAGTAAATATCAAAGACACACATCCTCACAAACATCCAATAGAGTCAAATAAAAATGGAAGATGATAAAAAGTCTCCCACCAAGTGTATAAACAACAGTGTATGAATAAACAATTTGCCCATAGGGCCAATACATACAAGTCATAAAAAACCAATAAAATCACTGCGGACCCTTGCCGCACAACTGGGATAGAATGTAGTCATACTGCTCCTGGGTGAGCTGTACCGTAGGGGCAGTAGGAGGCAGTACAATGTCTGGAGTCGGCGCCGGAGGCAGTGCAGTATCTGGAGTCGGCACCGTCGATGGACCCGGAGGACGTACCTGCTCCAGCTCTCGCAGTCGCTCACCATGCGCAGCAAGGGCACTCACCACCTTCTCAGTATACTGAGCGACTGAGAGAGAAAGGCTTCTCTGCGATCCGTCCAGCTCGAGCTGTCTACGCTCCGTACGCTGCGTAGACTCGGTGAGCGTCTGCAAGTTGGCAGCTGCAGCCTGATGCAGACTCATCAGCTCCTGTATACTGCGCTCGACCGCATCAAATCGTCCGGTGACGATCGGAGGGTCGGATCGTCGCTCGACCGTATCAGAAATCTGCTGCAACTCGCGACGCAGCTCCTCGATCTGACGACGAACATCCTCAGCTCGTGACGACGCCTGCGTAGCCGGAGACTGCGCACTGACAGAGGGGGCCCGGGATGACTCCGAAGCCAAATACGCGCCGTAGGATCCCGTACCGTAGTACGTACCCTTCTGAAGACCGCCAACGACGGTCATCCAGAGCTCGTCCGGCGATGGCTCTGCAGGCGGCTGGGAGGAAGTACCAGCCCCTCCCTCTGCTTGCGCACTAGCAGCAGCAGCAGCATCAGCCGCCTCCTTCTGTAGCCGAACAAACTCGGCCTAGAACATGTTTGCTAACGTGTAAGTGTTTACTAAAGTCTATATTGATATCTATTTTCCTGTTTTCTAAATTATAGTCAGTTAATATTAGTTGAATAGAACTTACATATGCCTGCGTCGTCCTCTCGTCAATGAAGTCCCCAGCCCTCCGATGGGTGACCAGGAAGACGGTCACCATGTTCGGGTCCTCATCCTTCTTTACCTGTTAAAATATATTATCTATTATTAGTATTAAACATTATATCGAACTATATATAAATTAATGTCCGTCATAGGAAACGTACCAGACGACGAAAATGCTCCGTCATCGGAATGGAGCCGCCACACCACTTACCGGCGCTCGACCGTGCCACCTTGGCCTTCTCAGACCGCTCCTGGTACTGGCGCTCGCTGAATCTAGCCTTCATCGCAGTCCACTGCTCTGGCGTAATCCAACCCTGGATCGGACGTCCGGCGCGATCACGACGCTTCTGGTCGTCGATCGCATCACGGATGAGCTTGGCTATGACGGCAGGAAATTGGCCCTCGATCCTCGTCGCCCGGTGTGGTGGATAGAAATAGGTCCTCTACAAGAAGTAAAATACAAAAGTTGTATAATATACACAAATGATTATTAAAATTTAAAAATAAACAAATTTTTTACCTTGAAGTGGGCGAACCAAAAGGCCTTCCTATCTGCGGGAGCATCTGAGTAGTTGAGCCAAGGCCCACCATAGTTCTGCCTTACAAATGTCCCCAGCTGTCTCTGTACTGCAGAAGGCCGATATCTATACAATAATAATTTTTCATGAATATATATGTACATATAATCATTTGAGAAATATATAATAATTAATTAACTTACTTCATAGGCCCGTCCGTCCAAATCTCCATACGCATCTCGCCCGGGGGAGCGCATGGAGGGTCGCTCTCACCTCCTGCCTGGGCAGGATCAGTCTGATCGCCGTCCTCCATATGATCGGCGTGGGCTCCCTCCATAGAGCCGTCGACAGTAGGAATGCTGGACGGGGGATCAGGGATGCTGGACGCGGGATCAGGAAGGCTGGACGACGAGGGAGGAGTCGCCAACCTGCTAGAACTGCCCTGTCCCGATAATGGACCGGGAACATGAAGGCTGGACGACGAGGGAGGAGTCGCCAACCTGCTAGAACTAGTCTGTCCCGGTAATGGACCGGGAACAGAATGGTACACTGGCGTACTCGGAGATGAGGATGAGGGTACGGAACTGTCCTCTCCATCCCCAGCCCGAGGCTGACGGGACTGCCTAATATATAATCCTCCGCGTCGTCCGAATGGTCTAGTCATACCTGACAATAAAACATATGACAAAAAAACAAAAAAAATATTTATATGATAGACATCACAGATTTTTGAAAAATATCATAGTCAAAAGTGTCACTGAAGTGTCAATAGAGTGTCACTGAAGTGTCACAGATTTATATGATAGAAGTGTCACTAAAGTGTCAAATATGATGATAAAACAAACGTACAGATTTAATCCTCTTCTGAAAATTCATCTAGTTCGTTTAGCTCATCTACTTCTTCTTCTTCTTCTTCTTCTTCTTCTTCTTCTTCTTCTTCTTCCTCCTCCTCTACATCTTCACTTTCATCTGCATCTTCCTCTTCAGATAATTCTACTTCTTCTACACAATTAGATGTGTAATAGGAAACTTCCGTCGTGTCCACTTCTATAATATTTGTTACAAGAGGTAGTTCATCCTGTTGATAAGCTATATCGTCAACCTCAAAGGTATTTCTAGCTTTGGTCTTGCATACTGCCCACCAGTCCGACCTTGTTGTTCCCCGTTTAGGATAACTTGTGAAGTACACGAGCTGAGCCTGACTTGATAGGACAAATGGTTCATAGGCTTGATATCGACGCCGATAGTTTATATCAACAAGACCGTGCTTGTCTACTTTCCAACCTTGACCTTCAATCGGATCGAACCAATCATACCTGAATAACACAATCTTAGCAGGCTCTATTCCATAACTATATGTCAGTTCCACAATCTCCCGTAACACGCCATAGAAATCGTTGCCCGCATCAACATCTTTGTAGTTCGAAGATCTGATACACAAACACACTACAAGAAAAAATCTCTTTTACAACGTTCCATCTACAACACTTGCCTAAAACGTTGTAAATATGGGGGGTCTTCTACAACCTTTATTGTAAAAACGTTGTAAAATACATGTACAAACAACGTTTTGTATTCAAACGTCACGACTTCTACAATGGTAATTCTCAAAAGTTGTGTATTACTGTCTTCAACAACGTTTTATTAACATTACGATATTTATTAATTTTGACAACATTTTCTTAATGTTGTCCAAGTTATTAATTTTGACAATGTTTTTGAAACATCGTGAAAATGTCATAATCAACAACGTTTATCAATAGTTGTACATGTTTCATGTTTTACAATATTTGTTTAATATTGTAAAATTAATTCTATTTTACCACTTTATATAGACGTTGTATATGTAATGTCATTTTATAATGTTTAAGAATCATTGTAAAATGGTTATATTCAACAACTTTTATAAAATGTTGTAAAGATGTGTATTTCACAATGTTGTAAATTTATCTTCAAAATGTTGCTAGGATGATATTATTTCGAGATATTTAGACTTTGGGTCTCAAATAAGATTTAAAATTTGTGTTTGGGTCTCCACGTTATACATAATTAGTGTTTAGGTATCAAAAGTGTCACCAAAAGTAATTGGTGACACTTTGAGACATTAGTGACACTTTTGAGACCCAACCACTAATTATGTATAATATGGAGACCCAAACACAAATTTCAAAAATTATTTGAGACCCATGTCTAAATATCTCTATTATTTCAAATGTTGGTCTTATTAGGTCAACACCTCATTTGGCTGCTCGTACTTAAATGGATCTATCACATGCTAAAACCCATCCCAAGAAATATATATATATATATATATATATATATATATATATATATATATATATATATATATATATATATATATATATATATATATATAGCCAAGAACTAATGGTCAAGTGGTTATTAGAGTGAGACATATCCCCCCAGAGGTTACAGGTTTGAGCAACGGGGGAAGCACATTTAATTTCCTATAGAAAATTAATATGAGGGCAACCAGAGTGTAGGTTGATTGCGCGCAGGTGCGATACAAGTGCGCTGCAAGTGCGGACCTTCGAACTGAGTGTGTAGCCGAGTTTGTAGGCCTTCGGGCCAGGAGTTTGTAACACAATTACCTCTTTCAATATATATATATATATATATATATATATATATATATATATATATATATATATATATATATATATATATATATATTGGGATAAGTAAGTTTTCTTCATTTACATGCTTTTACAACTTATTATGCTTTTATACCCTTGACGATTGTCTATTTTGTTCAACTATTTTTTTTTTTTTTGAATTAACTGGGAAAGAGATCTCCAACATCAGCATTGGTTAGTATCGGTAGCGACAATATCAGATTAGGATTAGCCAAACCTCTTTTACAACGTTTCAACTACAATACATCCTAAAAATGTTATAAAAAGGGGGGGGTGTCTTCTACTTTCTTGATTACAAAAGCGTCATAAATACCTGTGTAAACAATCTTTTATATTCAAACATTAAGATTTTACAATGGTCTATCACAAAAATTGTCTATTACTATCTTCGACAATGTTTTAAAAACATTGTAAAATTTATTAATTTTGACAACGTTTAATTAATTTTGTCAAAGTTATTACTTTTGACAATATTTTTAAAATAGTATAAAAATATTATGTTCAACAATGTTTAGCAACTGTTGTAAACCACTCTCCACTCTTTTGAACTATGATCAGTCTTCTTCTACTTTTTCATGTGTAAGGTATAAAAATATACTTAGTCGAAAAAAGTATGAAACATGTATTGGTAACGGTTTAATTTGACTCAGCGGCATATGAATAATTAAAATTAAAGGGAGTTGCAATTGTTAATAAGGGGGAGTTCGGTATACGGAATAATATATTGCCAAGAATTCTATATTTTCGAAAATCAAATTATAAGTAATTAAATTCTTTGGAAAATTACATTCCCATGTTTGGTGACTATGTAAATATTCCCAGGAATAAAAAAAACAAAATAAGAAAAAAAATCCAAAGAGGAAATAACATCAAAAAGGTAAAAAGAAGTAAAACCGACATAAAATGATTTTAAAAATCGACAAAAAACAAACAAAAAAAAGATCAAAAGCGAAAAAATAAAAAAATTAAATAAAACGACCAAAAAAACCCCCAAAAGTGAAAAAAACGACAAAAGGCAAAATATGAAAAAGAAAACAACAAAATCAACAAAAAGCCAAAAAAGACAAAAAACACAAAAAAAGATAAAAAAAAAAAAAAAAAGGACAAAAAACGACAACAAACTACTTAAAAACGACGAAAAGGACAAAAACGAAAAAAAAACAACAAAAAACGATAAAAAAAGATAATGAATTACCAAAAAGCGACAAAAAGAACAAAAAAGACAAACTTTAAAAAAAGAAAAAGGACAAAAACAACAAAAAAAACGACAAAGAACGATAAAAAAAATAAAAAAATGACCAAAAAAAGGGGAAAAAAACGATAAACACGACAAAATGTCAAAAAAATGAGAAAAATGACAATAAATACTACAAAAAGGAAAAAATTACAAAAAGCGACCAAACGACAAGAACGATAAAAATGACAAAAAAGTCAAAAAATTAAAAAATAAACTACCAAAAAATGACAAAATGGACAAAAAAAACGACCAAGAAGCAGCAAAAAACGATAAAAACGCAAAAAGACGACAAAATGTCCAAAAGAAGAACAAAATGACAAAAAATACTACAAAAACGACAAAAAAGAAAAAAGACAAAAAAGATTTTAAAAAGGACAAAATATGACCAAAAAGCGGCAAGAAACGATACAAAGACAAAAACCGATAAAACGAAAAAAATTGATAAAAATGAAAATAACGTTAATGATCAAAAAAGATGGAGAAAATTTAAGTTTTTTTTTGTCCGGGCCGAAAAAATATATCCATATATTTTTAAGGGATAAGGGTATTTCTAATTCCAAAAAATAAATTTTTATAGCCCAAATAAACATCGTAATAGATTCCCACCCTAAAATTTTCAAGGAATAAAAAAATACCGCATACCAAACACCCCCTAAATCTTTCACAATGTCCAAGAATTTTAAGTGGGTTACCAAATTATCATTATTTTATAAGGGAAGATATATACTTTAAAAAAAAACTGTAATAAATTGATGATAGTTTTGGTAACCATATTAAAAATTCTTGGACATTTGGCAATTGTCCAAATTAAAACATGATAAATAACATAAGTGTGTTTGGTCACGAGAAATTGGGTGAAAGAACCAAAAATAAATTTGGTTCTCACTACACCAAAACAAGCAATTTGTAGGCATCATTTTTTAGTTGTAACGATTAGTACATTTACAAATTTATAACGGTAATTAACGTGATAATAATTAAATAAATGTTATTGAATTAAAACTTTATGTTTGATTTATTGAAATAAACATTACAAAAATTACAATTTTATTTTTTATTATTTTTATAATTTTTGTAATAGTAAAAATTGTTACAAAAGTTCAATACATTGTCAAAATTGAATCACATGGCTTCCACGTGACTCAAGGAAAGTGTTGCAAACAGAACTACTCTTTTTTTTAACTTCTCCCGCACATTTTTTTGTCTTTCCCTCTCCTTCTATCTCTCTCTTTGTAGCTTCCTCTCCTTTCCCTAAATCTCTTTTATGTCCACCAAAATCCCTCACTCTAGAATTCCTCCTCCCAAATCCTTCATCTTTGCCTGCTCCTCCTCTTCCTCTTTCTGGGAGAGAGACGTGCAACGATGGCTCCGCGAAGAGCAGCGAAGGCTGCGGGAGGAGTCCCGATGGCGATCGGAGAGGGAGTCGCTACTTAGCCAAATTGTCGGCCACCCTCTTCCATCGGATAGAGGCCACGGAGCACCACCGCGCACTGGAGGAACCTTCCATGGCTTCGTCACTGCTGGAGGAGGAAACAGAGGTGAGTACCATCTTCACCAAATTGGGACCGACCGTCGCCAAGATAGGACATGGTCTTTCCCCCATGTCAGACATTTTCCCTTATAAATTCCTAGAGGAGCTATCAGAATTCCAGGTCCCTCCATACCTCTATACATTTTTTCTTTGTTGTTGTTGCTTCTTACATATTCGATCATAGTCCTCACACAAGAACTCGGCCCAAACTGATTTTGCTCTCTGCAACGAGGATTGTAGGCGAGAGAACTCATCACTTCATGAGTTCTCCTTTGCCTCCAAGGGTAAAACACTAGGAAGTCATGTCCTGCCACTAGATCGGCTAATAGATTGAGCAAATTCCTGACCCCTTTCTTATGGTGTGATCATGGTTGAATGATGGACTAATTTGTCCCATGACAGAAATCACAAGAAATAAGGTTCCTGATTTACCTTATAATGACCTGTCTAGAGGAATTTCCAATCTAATCCAACACTAGCACATAGTTTGTCCCTTTACTGCAATTCTAGAAAAGAAGGTACATGATGTACTCCTGACCATGAGAGATGAAGATCATGTTCTCTAGGTACACAGAAAAATTCCTATTCTCCTTCATTGCATTTTGCTAGGGTCTTTGCTGCCTTAATCGCAGGTGGAGCAGTACAAAGTTGGCACGTGTAAGAGGATCGGTTATCGTCAAAACCCTCTTTGCTAAGTAACATCAATTAACAGTTTGTATAACTATGACTTCATATATTTCATAAAAAGATAACATGTTTCGATATAAAATTTGGTTTGTGAAGGCCTCTGATCTATTTCTAACATGAAAGTTAAATGGGAGTAGAGTCAGGTCAACCGGGTTCATAGTATGTGTGTGCCGGGTAGATAGCAAGATTTAGAGTATCGTCTGATAACGGCAGATATCAGCCGATACCAATACCAATATGTATTAGTTGAATATATATTGGTTTTAGAGTATGCAGTCTTATTGTACTTAGACCCCATTGATACCAGCGCATACTAAATTAGGACTCTCCATCTAGGCCGATTCAACAAAACAATGAGCAGTAAAAGAGATGTATGGCAAAAGAACAATATCGACACAATAATTTGATCATGCTAAATATCGACATGCTATGGTCTGTTGATAAATTTTCGTATCGACAACTTGTAACCATAGACATTTGTCACAGTTGTATACTTTAAATTTACAAAGTTAATATCATATTATTCCATTAGAACTATATATTGTGAGGGTCTTTGTCTAAAAGCAATTAAAATAAATCAACAATACATATTTCAGGTTAACAATTTAGAATTGTTAAATATTATTGTTCAATTTATATATGTTTTCCATGAAGTATAACAAAGTCCATGGAACTTTGTCAAATGTTTCATGGAGCTCTCTTATTCTCCATAGCCGACCCCATCTTCATGGGAGAAGTCTTGGTGATGATGATTCAAAACTAATGGGGAACCATAAATAATACATAGGATTATGGTTAAATGTAGCACATATTCTTTGAATACTTGGTACTTAGGTCAATTTATATATGACTCAAACTCACTTGCAATCTTGAAGATGTAAAGGTTCAGTATTAAGATTTTCCGATGCTCGGTACCTAGGAAGGAGCTACAGTCCCAAAAAATTGTGATGTGTCATATGAGACTCATATTACAAAATCCGGACACTCCAAAATCTTGGCCCTGTTTTGTTGGACACGTATTGGAAAAACTCCAGACACACAAGATACACTTGAACACACAAAAATTGTTGATGTATGTGTTACCATGTCATATCCGTGTCCATGAAAGATAAGTCTGAAAATTTAACAAATCTCAGCCATTTTCTTTTTCTCGGATCCCCAATGGAACGACGGCCTGGACGAGATTCAAAATGCCGAACACTTCATATAAATGAACAAAGTATTGCTATCGGCAGATTAATATTATCCACGTGTCATCTTAAGTCATACAGTTTGTTTTGCACATGAGGAATCAAATTAAATTACTTGAGTAGTATCAGCTTAAACTGTGTCCTGAGATGACGGATGGCTGCTATCTTTCAAAAACACAAATTAGGATCATTGAATATTGAGATTGATGCATGCACACCTGTATGGATTGTTCCCTGTATCATGTAGTTTGATTATCATTTGGCAAATTTTTATATATTAGAAGTTACATGTACGTGTCAGTATTTCTTGAAATATTATGGCAGGAGGTCTGAGTTTTTTCCCCACTTATGGGGTAGTAGTGGGAAGTTATTAACATGTAACAAGGAGGTCTGAGTTGTTTTAAAAGGCCAAGGTTGCCACTATATTAAGTAGTAGGCAAAATAGTAGAAGATTTTTCGCAACTGCTCTCAAAAGTGTGAGAGAGCATTGTTCATTAATTGTGCTTCTTTAGAATTTGTTTCTGAATTTTTTCTCTGCTTACACAGCTTTATCACTAGAAATTTTGGTAGGGGCAAGATAGCAGGACAACTTATGAAACTCCTTTGCTGGAAAGTATAGCAACAGCAGCACAATAAGTACCATACCTACTTACTACATCGGTTCAATTGATACATACAAAGCGTGTTTGTTCGGCTTATACATAAATCTGACCTTATGAGGATCTTAATATTTTGGAGTTGATTTCAGCGGTTATATCAAGCTTATAACAACTAGAATTCAGGTTAATTTTCATATCTTTTCTGATATGACAGTCTCGAAATGACTGGAAGCGTCTTTTGTGCTCTCTTCTCGTCTAGTGTAAGTATGTTTGCTCCTTGATTGACCTTCTAGTTGCCCATAGTTTCCATTTCTTAGTAGTTTTAAACTTCTATACGTCTATATTGCTTGACATTTGAATTAACAACGATGAGTTGTATTTGACACTATACTTGCCTGCGTCCTAGTTGTAATAATTTGTCCTGCAAAATGTATCTTGTGGAATTTGTTAGTCTTCGACACCATTCCTTATAGAATTATTGGATGCTTATGTTTCTTTTTGGTTATAGGTGGATATCGGGAACATGGAAAATGGTGAGACTTAGAATACCCCAGAAGAGCACACACATATTGTCACGGACATAAGATTTAGGCCAGACTCAACGCAGTTGGTGACATCTTCTTTTGATAGAACTATGTGACTCTGGAATGCTACTGAGGTAATAAACTCTTGTAACCTTCTAATTAATGTTCAACTTATATTTGTATTCTAATCGATCATGTTTTGTTGAGCATTAGCTATTCCAGACCTAGTGATGTAGAATATATTAGTTGCTCGAGCTCTTGCAATTTATTTCAAGTTATCAAAAACTTTTTAACTTCTTTCATATCCACATTTACCCCAATACTAATCCTAATTATATCCTCTTAAATCAGGCAACTGTTCTAAATTTTTCATTTGAGATTTTTTTGATGGATCATTCTTCTGATTTTAATTTGGCAACTTTATGCTTCTCTTATCTGATGTAATCTGTACTAGGCTTGTATTTTATCTTTTGGCCTTTGATACGGCCTAATTTGTTTGCAATTTTATGGCTCCCAAGCTTTTATCTGCACATATTTACTGGGCATAGCTCCCAAGTGACTTCACTAGACTTTTATCCAAAAAAGACCAATCTTTTGTGCTCTTGTGATGATAATGGTGAAATGCACGTGTGGAATGTTGGTCATCCTTCTAGTGGTCTTTATTCCAAGGTTGGTTTGGTGCCATATTTCTTTTTTTTTTTTCGAAAGAATATTTTATTTTATTTCTCTGAGGTTATGTCTAGATTCTTGCAACTTATATAACCATTGATGAGTAGGATAGGCCCCGTCAAATGAGATTTCGGCCTATAATTGGTTTGTTTTTTGCTGCAGCTGCAGAAAATGTGGTATCAATATTTGATTTTGAATAAAAAAGAAAGACACGCTATAGGTTCTCAGACAAATATATAACTGGGCATATAATTTGAACTTTGAAAGCGTGATGTTCAGTCATATATTATATTTCACATAATACTGTTTACCCTGTATCTTAAAACATCCAGGGTCGTAACATGGAGGTTATATCTATTAGTTGGGATGCAAATGGAGAATATCTTGCATCTATTAGCCATGATATTGTAAAGGTGTGGTCTATGGCATATGGAGATCACATTCATGAGCTGAAATCCAATGGGAACAACTTATATTCATGTGTTTTCCATCCGATCTTCTCCAAGCTATTGTTTAATCGGAGGATATCAGGTAAACTAGTGTATACTTGTCATTTTTTTCTTGAATTGTCTTAAAATTTTCATAACAATAGCTAGGATGCTTAAGAACTTGTAGAATTAAAGCTTCCAACTTGAATCCAATACGAAGTCATGAAAAGAAATGTCATCTCTTAGTTTCATATAGATGTTTTTCTTTCTCTAATAGCTTGATTGAACTCTTCCCCACTTTAGACAATCACTGGCGGAAATCAGCGATATACATATTCCAAGCACTTTTTTAAGATCTTCTCTCCTTTTTTTCTCTCTCATAGGTATCACATAAGTTCAAGTCTTTGATTGATATTTGCGTTGTGTCGATTAGTGTAGTGAGTAACTAAATATAGACGTATAGTGAGAAAATTATTTTACTGAAAATTTTCAAGTCTCTTGTGACCACTGAATAGTCTTTTTCTATGAAGTAGGAAATATATGTCTCTTTTTGAAGTTTCATTTATAATTGGTGGTCACTTTTTGTTATGTGGTTGGTTGAGACTGTATGTCCTGTATCTATGATTGATAATTTGAAATCAAGGTAAGTGGGACTTCCTGGAACAAATGCATCAAGAGTCAAGATTTGGAAACTGTGGATGGAATGATATAAAATTAGAGAGTTTGGATTTAATGTTACTTTTTCTCTTTATATCCCATTTCCAGTATGTATGTATGTCCCTTCGAGAGTCAGCTATTGACTATCAGTAAATTGAAAACTGAAGAGCGACAAGAAAAATTGTCTCGACTACACTTAGAATCTTTATAAGAATGTTGTTGATATATGGTATTAAAGACATCTCTAGAAAAAGTTCCTCCTCTTTATTAAAGTTAGAATCTTTATAAGAATGTTGTTGATATATGGATGATATTTATGTTACACTTACACGATACTATAGGACACAATATGGGCACGACTACATGTACTTAAATAATGGCATTGCATCTAAGCATGTCCGACACTACAATACTTGTAACTTGCTGCTGGAACAAAGCTAACGTATCTTAGACCACATGACAAATTTATTCGCTATGTGATAAAGACTTTATATTCCAGGTTAAACTCAATACATGTAACATCCTATTGTTTAGTAAAAAAGATCTTTGAGTAATAGGTTAGACTCAGTTCATGTAACATCCTATTGGTTAGTAAAAAGCTCTTTGTATATACTTAGCACACTCAGCTCTTTAATAGTTTGATAAAATTAGTTGGTTTCTTCTACTTAGTCATCCTTTTTTGTAGTTGTGCAATTCATGACATTTTTTCCTCTATTAACATTATTTCTTCATAAATTTGCTTGCTATTCCCTCTATTAACATTATTTTTTCATGAATTACACAACTGCATTCATGATTTTTTCCTTTTAACAATTTTTATTCGGTATCTGCCCAGAATAATAACATGAGAAGGTAGAATAATAACAGGAGAAGGTTTGCACCTGATAGGGGGTGGGTTTCGTGGTGATAGAATGAGAGGTCGTGGCAATTATGGAGGTGAGAGGGGTTATGGAAGAGAGGATTATAAAACATTGCAGAGTTTGGAATCGAGTCTAGTATCTTCATTTTTATGGGCTTGGTGGAGTTTCTGATAAAGTGACAACAACAACGGTAGCAACAACAGCATCGGTAGCAACGGCAACAATAGTAGCAACAACAACAACAACAGGAGCAAAAATTAGAATTATGTATTTGTATTTATATTTGTGTTTGTGTTTGTATTTGTATTTGTATTTGTATTATAATTGCAATCAATATATTTTTATTTATAAAATTTTATTTTTTTTAAATGGAAACATAATCAACAACGTTTCTAAACTGTTGTAAGATAACATTATAACAACTTTTTTAAACATTGTAAAATTTATGTACAATACTTTTAAACCATTGTTGATGTTATTAATTACAACATACAAATGTATATTATAACGTTTGGTAAACATAATTGAATAAAATATACAACATTTATCAAAAGTTGTATAAACTTTTTTTACAATGTTTGTAGACTGTTGTAGAATTTCTATGTACAATGTTTATTAAACATGGTATATATTGTTTTCTTCACAGTTGCAGAACGTTATTGAAATTATATTTACAACACTTGTAATATGTTTTTGAAAGTATTTTTTACAATACTTGCCAAATGTTGTAGAAAAGATTTTGTCAGATTTTATAAATTTCAACAATGTTTCTAAATTGTTGTGGTAAGTACTTCTACGACATTTTTACAACTTTCAAACAAACATTGTAGAAGATACCACCTCTTCTACAACCCTGGATATAACAACCTTCGATTAAACGTTGTAAAAGTTCTTTACAACGTTTTTGCAACATTGTAAAAGAGGTTTTTTCTTGTAGTGACAGCTGTTTTTGGTGGAATCGAGATCCACAAAGTTGTCTCTAATCGGACAAGTTGTTGACTTGAACCTAAACCCATTAACACAGTAGTTTGGCCATATTTTTGCAGCATAAATTGGTCCCTTGGCTAGCGTTCTAATAGACTCATTCTCAAGTCTTGCGTATGGACGATCGACCTAAATACCACGAAAGAAGCAATTAAGCTCATTCTCAATCAAGTGCATATACAAAAAGGTAATTACAGAGTTCTCAAGTCTTACATATGCACTCAACCATGATGGAAAATAATGCCTCATTTCTTGTTCTAGTTCTTCTTCTGTTATGTGTGGCCTACCCGACCTCACATCATCATTAAATATGCTGAAAACAACATCGTTCAATTAATGTAATAGTATAATAATTAACACTATTAAAATAATATAGACGTATTAATAACCAACACGTGCCTCATAGGATAGATGAATCGGCAAATGCTCCATAGAGTCGAAGAATCCAGGAGGAAACACCCTCTCTAGCTTGCATAGTGTTACCGCAATGTCCTTCTCTTGCTTTTCTAGACGATCAACGAGCAATTTCTTAGAACAAAGATCCCTGAAGAATATGCTAAGCTCCGTCAATGGATCCCAAACTGCCTGCGGTAAGAATTCCCGAAATGCAATCGGAATTAACCTCTCCATGAATACGTGACAATCGTGGCTCTTCATACCCGTCAATTTGTTTTCCTTCGGATCAACACATCTTCTCAGATTTGACACATATCCGTCTGGAAATTTTAGGCCCTGGATCCACCGACAAAGTCTCACTTTATCCTCCTTGTCCAGCGAAAAAATTGACTTCGGAAGGAACTGTTTTCCATTCTGCTGTATCAAATGCAACGCAGGGCGTTTGCATATTTCTTTTAAGTCCAACCTGGCCTTGGGATTGTCTTTCGTTTTTCCCTTTACGTCCATCACAGTATTAATTATGTTATCAAACACATTCTTCTCAATATGCATGACATCAAGATTATGTCTGATCAGATTGGTACTCCAGTATGGCAGATCCCAGAATATGCTCCTCTTTGTCCAGTTATGAACTCTACCAAATCCATCGCACTTGTACCCAGTTGTAGGATCTTCGATAGCACTTGGAAAATCTTTAACCTCCTCCCATATCGTGTCTCCGTACCACCTTGGCGGTGGATCACCCTTCTCTACAACGCCGGCACGGAAAGCATTCCTGTTCCTTCTGAACGGATGATCTTTTGGCAGAAATTGCCGATGACAATCAAAGAAGCACGGCTTTCCACCGTGTTTCAAGCGGAAAGCCTTACTACGGTCCATGCAATACGGACATGAGAGACGGCCATGAGTGCTCCATCCAGATAACATTCCATAGGCCGGAAAGTCGTTGATGGTCCACATAAGGGTTGCCTTCATCTGAAAATTCTGCTTCCTGGAAATATCGTACGTGTTAGCGCCTACTTCCCATAACTGATTCAACTCATTTATCAAAGGCTGTAAGTACACGTCAATGTTCCTCTTGGGATTGTTCGGACCAGGAATTATAACGGTTAGAAACATGTACTGAGTCTTCATGCACATCCAAGGCGGTAGGTTATACGGAGTAACAATCACAGGCCAGCACGAATACTGGGATCCCGAAAGACCAAAAGGAGTAAAACCGTCAGAAGATAGTCCCAACCTGACATTTCGCGGATCTGAAGCAAAATCTGGATACACTCGATCAAAGTGCTTCCACGCTTCTCCATCGGATGGGTGATCCAACACTCCTTCAATCTGTTCTCGCATGTGCCAACTCATATTTTCGGCCGTCTCTTTCACCATAAATAATCTTTGCAACCGCGACGTTAAAGGCAAGTAGTGCATTGAATCGGTCGGTCTTCTTGCACCGGTAGACCTTCCTGTACTAGTTGTCTTATAGCGATCAGCACCACAAAATCTGCACACATCTGCGTCCTTGTCGTCTTTGTAGTACAGCATGCACCCATTGCGACAGGAATCGATTTTCTCGTATCCCATCCAGAGCGATCTCACCATCCTCTTAGACCGGTAGAAGTCTTTAGGCAACTTAGCACCCGCCGGCAAGATCTCTATAATCAACTCCAACACTTGGTTGTAGCATTCTTGCGACATGTTAAAATCTGACTTAATGCTCAACAGTCTTGTAACCACTTCCAACGGTGAATGATCCTCACAACCAGGATACAATGGAGTCCTTGCATTCTCCAGCAACTCCATGAACTGTGCAGCATCGGCGTTCGGTGCCTCCTCAGGTGCATCATGAACGAAACTAGGCCCCGCAGCGTCGAAAACCATGTTCACGCACCCGTCGTCGTATGCATGATTATCTGAAACAAAATTAGGTCCCGCATGCATATACGGCTCAACGTAAGGCTCCGACTCTGATGCTAAAGACACAAGTTCTCCGTGTGCGGTCCACTGATAGTAATTAGGCGTGAAACCCCTCGAGTACAAATGATATGCCACTTCCACTTCTGGATAATATTTCACGTTATGACATTTCACACACGGACACTTAATTTTGGTGCCGTCCATGTACTGAGGGAACGCCTTAGCAAATTGCAGGAACTGCTCTACTCCCGCTATGTATTCATCCCGCACACCACACATATCATCAGGACGACGATTGTACATCCATGAACGATTCCGCAAGTAGTAATTCATATCCATTTGAAAATAATTCTGCAAAGATGGACACACATTATCCAACAGGCACAAATTCGTATATTATGTCTTATTATGGGACACACATTAGTAGCGAACAGTTACTAATAACAATGATATGCAATCTAGGTCAAACTAGATTGTACTAAGTCAAACAAGGTCAAGCTAAGTCAAACAAAGTCAAACAAAGTCAAACAAGGTCAAACTAGGTCAAACTAAGTCAAACAAGGTCAAGCTAAGTCAAACAAAGTCAAACAAGGTCAAACTAGGTCAAATAGTCAACCTTGGTCAAACAAGGTCAAATCTAAGTCAAATATCCTATTTCTAGTCATGACCTACCAAGGTACCCTTTACCTTATCGCTATTGGTATCCCAATACTAGCTAGCACACACCATTCAAGGCTATACAAGCCTAACCTATAATTCAAGTACCAATAATGACCAGAGTCAACTCAAGCTATCTCATACACACAAGTAATATCTGGGTGTCATTTGTTTAGACTTAAAAAAACACAATCAACTAAAACTAGTACCAAGTAATGAGCAATAGTGAGTTACCAAAGCAAACTGAAACTAAAACTAGTATCTGGGTGTCATTTAAACAACTAAAACTAGTATCTGGGTGTCATTTAACAAACATGAAGACAACAAAGTCAAACAAGGTCAAGCTAAGTCAAACAAAGTCAAACAAGGTCAAACTAGGTCAAGGGTTGACCTATAGTTGACTTTGTCAACTCTTAGTCCAATCTAGGTCAGATGTTTACTCTACTTTGACTTTCAGTAAAAATAGTCAATCTTGGGGGTGACTACTATTTCATATAATTTTAAAGTATCGGTCGACATATTGTATATTGAAATGTTGACTCCTTGAAACTATATTGAGAGTTCAAGAGGAAAAAAGAACCCATTGAGCATCAAAACTGAAACAGGTCTAGAGCTGAAGATAGCAATTTTAGGAAAACATACAAAGTAGTAAACGTATATCACATTACGGTATATGATATATCATATTATGATCTAGAATATTACGCCACCATATTGAGGGTCCAACATGCCCAGATTTCAGTCCAGAATCAACTCAAATATCAACATGCCCATATTTTAGTCCATGTGTAGAATTAATAATTCAAAACCAACACAATAAACAAAGCACGAAAATGCATAATGTTTGTCATCACAAGAAGAGAGAGTGCTACTAAAGATGTTACATAAGCAGTAAATATCCTTGGCTGTAAGAATTGAGGCAGTTCTTTATTCCATATAAATCAATAAGAGGATATAAGAGCAAAAATGTCCCTCACTTGTCTTTCAAACAAGTCAAGTAGCATTGATGAAGAAAGCTAATAACAGGTGGAGTTTCAACCAGAATTGAAGTACCAAAGCTTATTACATCAATACAATATACACAGTAGCTTCGCCTTGTGCAAAATTCACATGTGAGTAGACCTAATTAAACATGTTAAAATAGAAAATAAATGGTTGGTAAAGGATCTAGGCTATGTGTACGTGTCCAACATAGTGTCTCGTGTCCACCACAACATGACACAGTGTGTCCAGTGTGTGTGTGTGTGTGTCCATCTGTGTGTGTGTCCGTGTGTCCGTGTGTGTGTGTGTGTCTCTGTGTGTGTGTGCGTGTGTGTCCGTGTGTGTGTGTCTCTGTGTGTGTGTGCGTGTGTGTCCGTGTGTGTGTGTGTGTCCGTGGGAGAGGAGGAGGAGGAGTAGGA
Source organism: Iris pallida (assembly GCA_029216955.1). NCBI lineage: Eukaryota > Viridiplantae > Streptophyta > Magnoliopsida > Asparagales > Iridaceae > Iris > Iris pallida. Next base: position 18,855,687 of record JANAVB010040817.1, on the reverse strand, counting down.
GGAGGAGGTTAGGGTTTACCTGAGCTCGAGGAGGAGGAGGTCGACGGGGGGGTACGGGTCGCCGGAGAGGGAGGGAGTCGCCGGGGGGGGGGGAGGGAGTCGCCGGGGGGGGGGGGGGGGAAGCGGTCGCCGAAGGAATCGCCGGAGGGGGGGAAGGAAAAATTGGAAATTTCGAGTGAGTGGGAAAAACGAAACGATGTGCCCTAAGTAAAAATATTAGCGACGTCACATGAGGACGTCGCTAAACGTCGTAAACTGGCGACATATTTTAATAATCCAGCGACGTAACGTCGCTCTTCAGCGACGTAATTTTATATCTGTCGCTGAACGTCGCTGAATAGCGACGTTTTGCGATGTTTATATAAAGGAGTCGCTGAATTCTATATATAGCGACGTAATTTAACGCCGTCGCTAACTTACGTCGCTAATAGATCATATTTTAGTAGTGTAGTCCCTTGGTCAGGGGACCAGCCCCAGTATCAGTCCAGCAACAGCAGCAGCAACACCCGTTTCCGAGGCCCTTGCCGCCTCAGGCCCAAGCATTTCAGCAGCAGAACCCCGAGCAGTATGCACAAGTCCAAGCTCAGAGCCAGAACCGCCAGAGAGGTTTCCAGCAGAGGGGACCAGCACCCAGAGGGCAAGGTCAGGCTATGGCCTTGACCGTGGAGGAAGAGTTAGCTTCAGGTGAGGTGGTGGCAGGTACTATTCTCGTCAACTCCTTTCCAGCATCAGCGTTATTTGATTCGGGTGCATCGCATTCATTTATGTCTGCACGATTCGCTACACGGATGGGACTGGAGCTCGAGTCATTATTAGTAAGGCTCAATATACTTACTGGTAATGGTCTTGTGGGAGTAGATAGAGTATTTTTCTCGTGTCGAATCGTAGTTAGCGGTAGAGAGTTTTCCGCTAGGTTGATAGAATTTCCGATGGCCGACTATGACGTGGTCTTAGGGATGGATTGGTTGAGGGACAAGTATGCTAGAATAGATTGCCATATCGACAAGATTATTTTTAGTATTCCTGGTGAGCCAGAGTTTTCATTTTTTCGAGGCGGAATAGAACCTTCTCCTCCAGTGTTGCAGATGGCAGTTGCAGTGGCAGTTCGATTTCCTTAAGTTGTAGAAGAGTTTCCCGATGTTTTCCCTGAGGAGCTTCCAGATATGCCACCAGAGAGAGAGAGATCGAGTTCACCATAGACTTGATCCCCGGAACAGCACCAATGTCAAAGAGATTCTACCGGATGGTACCGTCAGAATTGGAGATCTTGTATAAGATGATTGAAGAACTCAGGACCAAGGGATTCATCCGTGCTAATGGATCGCCTTGGGGAGCCCCGATGCTTCTTGTGAAAAAGAAGGATGGTACGTCCAGATTATATATTGACTATCGTACCTTGAACTCAGTGATAATCAAAAACAGATATCCTCTTCCGAGGATAGATGGCTTGTTTGATCAACTCAGAGGAGCGGCAGTATTCTCGAAGATTGATTTACGGTCAGGATATCACCAGATCAATGTCAGAGAGCAGGACATCCCGAAGACGGCATTTAGATCCAGGTATGGGCATTGGGAGTTCTTTGTTATGCCCTTTGGAGCAACTAATATGCCGGCTATATTCATGGACCTCATGAATCGTATCTTCATGTCTTATTTGGATCAGTTCGTGATTGTGTTTATAGACGACATCCTGGTCTACAGCAAGAATAAAGCGGAGCATGAGCAGCATCTCAGAGTTGTCCTCCAGATTCTCAGAGAGCACCAGTTGTATGCAAAGTTCAGTAAATGCGAGTTCTGGCTCGATCGCATTTCATACTTGGGTCATATCATCACCAGAGGAATAGAAGTGGATCCCCAGAAGATCGTGGTTATTGAGACATGGCCGGTACCCAGCACAGTTGCAGAAGTTTGCAGTTTTCTCTCGAAGATCCCCCAGACGTCGTCGAGAGTTGAACTCCCTAAGGAGGACATTTACATACTTCTTAAAGGCAGCAATGGCTCCTTCTACACAGATTTTTCTATAAGAACATGGCTCCTATGAACGAGAAAAGCCTCAACTAGCAGCCAACTTGTACAAGGCTGATTGCCGCTCGAAGTTAAGTTTGGATCTCGTATGGTAGTGAAGGATGCCAAGAAGAAAACAGTAACTCTTCAGAGGAGAATTTCCCCTTTTATAGGACCAAGAATGGCCCAGAGTACATGCCACATGGCCGACGGTCAGAATTCCCGTATTAATGGGATGAACCTAAGACTCAATACTGTAGAAGCATAAATAAATTTCGTAGACCAAGTCAAAAAAGTTGAGTTCTTTATGCTAAGACAGTTCCAGATTAGACTCTACGCAAAGGTCAAACTGAGTCAAACTCAAAACTCTACGCAAGAGTTAAATTCAGACTTTACGCGAAGACAGTTTCACTCTCTACGCGAAGAATGAGCTGTCCATGCTGCATTATATGCACGAAGATACTGTTCTGACAGATTGATTTTCTGAGAAATAATTGCACAGAAGCTAAGAAGTTTGTTGTTTAGCGTGCCAATGAGCTGCTTTACGCTTGAGGAATAGTTTCCTCTTTACGAATAAGAGTTATTTGAGTTTTTACGCTCAAGGCTATCTCAGCCACTCTTTTTTGCGCGTAGAGTTTATTTGAGCCTTTACGCTCAAGGCTATTTCTAGTCGCTTTACGCAGGAAGCTTACTTTGAGCTATTTTATGCTCAGACATGTCTAAACAGCATCCTTTACGCACAGTCTGTCCTGATTGTATGGGAACGTGGTTTTCTGACGTGGCCTTCATGCCACACTTCTCAAAGAACGTGTGTACGTGTTCTTCTTATTTTATTGGATTATGGGACACGTATAAATATGCATTGAGGTCAATTTCTATACGTAGGTGACAGTTATTCTACCAGCCTGCGTAGAGACCCAATATTGGTGCTTTTTACGTACAGAAGATAGGCCTATATAAAGAATTCTTTTTTAAAGAAGAAGCGTGCCAGAGTCAACGGTCTCTAAAGTCGTCAAACTATATGTCAACAGGTCCAATTTTTCGATACGAACTCAACCGTATGTTCAAAGTTGGATTCCGACGGACCGTACACAAAATTGCCCGTTAAGTCGGATCGTAGGGCCCGCAAAACGGCAGTCCAATCAGCTGTCTCAGAATCGGACCAAATTTGGCATACAGGACCAGAAAAACGATACGGTCCTGTTGGTGTAAGTTTTGTCTCGATCTGACGAACGTGCACAAAGTAATTGGAGAATTTGCACAGAGGTCGATACGGTAAATTTTGACGGATACACATCAAATTCGTCGCACACACGCGACCAATTTGAATTCCGTCAAAGCCCACACGTCCATGAAGTCGATATGCACCCTTCGATGCCTTCGGTTCGCGACCACGTTGCCCGGATTGGCGGGATGCATGTCGTATCGAAGGTTTTTAGTTTCTGAAAACATGATTTTTAGGAAACTTTAAACAAGTTTTATTTGACAAATACATTGAATTAATTAAAAATAAAAGTAAGGTTTTTCTGTCCTATAGGTTGTCCATAACTGCCTTCAAATATATTTCTAAATATTGCTATGGTTTGGCAGAAATCTGCCTTCCAAAATGGGGGTGGGGACTGCCCTGTTTTACTATTTGCAACAGGTTTTCATCGATCTTCGATCTCGGTTTGTGACACGTGCAGTGCGAGGTATATCGAGCTAATCGAATCGAAACGAAGGGGGTTAGGTTAGGTACATACCAGAGACAACGGTTCGACAATTAGTCGGGCGTACGCGAAGAAAATGAGCAACGAATTTGCCCCGGCGGACTGCATTAGCCTCTGCGGCTGTGCGCATATCCCGTACACGGTTGAGATTCAGTCGCCGTCTGGCGACTTCACGCGGCGGCGCGCGGTCGTGGGGCACGCCCAGGCTTCGGAAAGGCTGGCGTGGGTTGCCAGGTCGTGGATTCGAGTTAGGGTTTGCCGCTGCTGTCGCGTTCTTTTCTCCCTCTAATCGTTGTATACCCATGTATATATATATGTTATCGGCTACTCAGTAACTGAAGAGGGGTTGGGCCTTCATTGTTTTGGCCGAGTGATCTTGGCTTGTCTGTGCAATTTTTGGGCTGGGAAGTTTGGGGTCAGGCCGGGCTGGGCTGCCCCTGATTCTTGTTCCTTTTCCTTTTTTTATTTCTTCTACATATATTCATACATACAATTATATATATATATATATATATATATATATATATATATATATATATATATATATATATATATACAAATATATGTATACATTTACATATTTATATATATACACCTACACACACACACACACACACACACACACACACACACATATATATATATATATATATATATATATATATATATATATATATATATATATATATATATATATATATATATATATATATACACATTTATACATACATATACACATATTATATTAATAATGTATTTACACACATACACGTATATAGTATATATATTTATATATATACATGCACATACACATATATACACATATATATATATATATATATATATATTTTACATAAATACTCATATACACATATATACTTATATTTATATATAAATGCCTATTTACATAAATACATATACATATATATATATATATATATATATATATATATATATATATATATATATATATATATATATATATATATATATATATATATATATATTTATACGTACACGCATATATATATATATATATATATATATATATATATATATATATATATATATATATATATATATATACGTACACGCATATATGATATATTTATATATATATAAGTACACAATTTATACACTCACATATATGTTTATATGACAATCCTCCTGAAATCCAAATAACCTCAATAATAATAATAATAAAAATCAATAAACTAATAATGGCGTATATACCCTTTATGCACAGTCTAAAAATTACCATTTAAATAAAATAATTTAATAATAAAAAATATTTTATAATTTCTGAGAAGGGGAGCTACAATAGTGGCGTGTCTTCTGGATGGCAAATACTAGTGCAAGGCATTCCTTCTCCACTGGTGTGTATCTGTGTTCGGCACCCACCATTGTGCGGCTGAGGTAGTAGATTGCCTGTTCATGGCCGCCTTCATTCTTCTGAGCTAATAGGGCGTCAAGAGAATGGTCCATAGCATGGACATATAATAAGAAAGGCTTCCCCATTATTGGAGCTACCAATACTGGAGGGCTTGTAAGATACGCTTTGATGTCGTCGAATGCGCGTTGACATTATTCAGTCCAGACGAAAGATACGCCTTTCTTCATGAGCTGAGTGAATGGTTGACACCTTCCAGAAAGGTTCAAAATGAATCGTCTGATGTAGGCTAGCCTTTCTTGTAGACCGCGTAGCTCTTTAAGGTTTCTTAGAGGATGCATATCGAGGATAGCCTTCACTTTCTCTGGGTCAAGATGTATACCCTTTAAAGTGATGACGAAACCAAGGAACTTGCCGCTGGAGACTCCCAGAAAAGATTTGGTTGAATTCATCTTGAGTTTGTGTGCACGCATTAGTTCGAACACCGTTCTCAAGTCTTGGAGGTGGTTGCCCTTGAGACGACTTTTAACTGTGATATCGTCTACGTAGCACTCCACAGTTTTGCGTAAATGATCGCAAAAAATTGTGTTTATGGCTCGCTGGTATGTCGCCCCTGTATTCTTCAATCTGAAGGGCATCACCGTATAGCAGTATACCCCCAACGGTGTTCGAAAAGATGTGTGCTTCTCGTCGTCGGAGAACATCTTGATCTGGTTGTAGCCTAAGAACCCATCCATAAAGGACATCCGTTCGAAGTCGCAAATATTGTCGATCATTACGTCGGTGATCGAAAGAGGGAACTCGTCCTTCGGGCATGTAGAGTTCAAATTACGGTAATCGATACAGACTCGAATTTTACCGCTCTTTTTCATGACTGGAACGATGTTGGCAACCCATTCAGGGTGTTGTTCTTCACGAATGAATCCACTGGCAATGAGCTTCTCGACTTCATTCTCGATGGCCTCCATGACATCTGGTCAAAATCGTCGTTATTGCTGCTTCACTGGCTTAGCTTTAGACGAAATATTCAGGCGGTACATGGCAAGTTTAGGGTCCAGGCCTGGCATGTCTTTATAGCTCCATGCAAAGACGTCGATATATTCTCTTATAAACTGTATAAGAGATTGGCGTTCATCGCCATATAGACTTCTGCTGATGAAGATTGGTATGAAAGATGATTCATCTCCTAAATTGACTTGGATGACTTCGTCTTCGGTAGGTGGTTCACGTTGTTCGAAGCGCAGCTCCCACCTAGTATCCATCTTTTGAGCCCATAGTTCAAGCTCGATCGATTGGACATCGTCCGCAATTTGGTCAACGGAAACCATTTGACGGACAGAGTTGCTTTGAATATGTCGCCAATGCTGGAGTCTGAGTCCCAGAGGGAGGAATCAGAAGAATGAGAACAACGATCTGCTTCATTATCTGATCTTTCGGGAGTTGTTGGAGGAGTGACATAACCCAAACCAACATCGTTTCGTTGATAGTAGTTCTCGAGTTTGCCGGGAGGAACAAAGTGTCGTATTGGCAACCTTCGTCCCCGGCCGTAATTTAGCCCCTGGTCGCTTTTGATGTCATATCCCATATTCTGGATGATATTCTTGGTCTGCCAACTATATCGAAAAAGTTACATTTTTCCAGAGTCATAGTCAGCTTCTGTGTTGTGCTTGGGAGAATTAGAGTCTGGAACGAACTTTATCTCGCTAATTATACGACCGAAGATGATTAGTTCTTCATCCTTCTTTCTGGATGGAACGATGAAGTAGTGGATATCTTCTGGGTAAACTTTTTCCTGCAGATGAGACGTCATGACCGGCATACAGAGGTGTGGTCATATGCCGTGCTCTAGAGCGTATATCGTATCTATGTAGTGATTTACAGATTGATAGACATCGTAGTAATTCAAAGACAAACCTTTACTAAGAAAATACGCAAGTTCCTCTTCAGGAATAATATCATGCGCTGAAGGTACATTATTATGAGCATTGATATACTCATTGAGAGGATCATCATCTGGAAGAGGAGCCACAGTCTTGGCCAAGTTCACCACATAGGGTAATTCTTCAGGTTTGGGAGGACGGACTTCAGCAGGTTCCTCCTGAGGTTTAACCTTGTCAGGGTTCTTACGGAGAGTGATGGTCAATGGTTTGACCTTGTCAGGGTTCTTCTTTTTCACCCAGATTGTGAGAGGCTTCGGAGTACTTTTTGGAGTAGCACGTCCTTTGACTCGGATAATCAGGGGACCATCATTGGAGGATGAACTTGCTTCAGCTTCATTGTCAGTTTTATTGCCATCATCCTTGGGGCGCTGAGATTGGTAAAGTATCGAATCTCCATAGTAGGCTTCGATGCCCTTAAAAGGATCGACATCGGCAAACTCCGTCTTCACAATACTGTCGTTGTTGATGTACTTGAAGCACTGGTGAAGTGTGGAAGGAATGATCATGTTCTCGTGTATCCATGGACGTCCCAACAAGACGTTGTAGGACACATTGGCATCGATCACATAGCAGGAAACCTTCGTTCGAAGATCACCTATCTGGTACTTGAGACGGATCTTGCCCAGCGGGTGGCTTCGACCATCATTGAAAGCCATGATAGTTGTATTGGTTGCAGATAGCTTGTGCAGAGGGATTCCCAGAATTTGAAGCAAACTTTTAGGAATGATGCTGAGGAAGGATCCTGGATCGATGTGCATGCGGTCCACCTTGATCGCCCCGATATACCCTGTATAGTACAGGGGTCTATCATGACGATTGTTTTTTAGTAGTATGTCCTCCTGTGAAAATGTGATGTTGGGCACCACTTCTATAGTACTGTGGCAGTGAGGACAGAAGACAGGGTCTTCAGCGGGGGCTTTGACTTCAGCGAGATAAGAGTCGGCATGTAGCAATGGCTCACTTAAGGCCTTCCATGTTTCTTTGGAGAGTCACAACAGATCGAACAGAGACAACCTGACAGGTTTTTTGGCTAGCTTTGCCAGTATGTCAAAGTTGTAGGGACGATCCATGCCTTCGGGAGCTGGCACCTTCAGAGACTTGTCAAACCGCGTCTCCTTCTGCTTGGCTTTGTTGGTAGTTGAAGGCTTAGACGGGCCAGCTTCTGAGCTTGTGGGGGTAGCAGGAGCTTGAGAAGGTACTTCTTCTTCTTGTACGGGATCGTACGTCCGAAGATAAGTCTTCCCTGATCGCGTCTCGCCAGATAGAACCTCGTAGATGGGAGAAGACACTATATGGCATGGCTTGTATTTCTTGCCCCTTTTTGCTTTAGAAGGTACCACCCCCTACATCACTTCTTGCACAAGGTCCGGATAGACCCACATGATCTCACCACGTTCAGTTGTGAGTGGCACCAAGGTTGAGTTGCTAGCTGGCAGTAGGTTGACGACTTCCACGCCGTCTGGGACTTCTGTGGAAGAAAAGTCACCAAACTGAAGAGAGATCATGTTAGAAGATACGACCTTGTCTTCAGCTTCGAGGTTGATCACTTGGCTGTCGATAAGTTGTTGTATCTTCTTCTTCAGGATGATGCAGTCCTTGGTGGAATGATGCACATACTGATAATAGTGACAGTACTTGGGATCGTTGAGTTGGTTCGCCTCTGCAGGACGTCGTGGTGGAGGAAATATCAGTTTATTACCCTTCGTCAATGTGTGAAAGATGGTAATGACATCTTCTTCGTCAAAGGAGAAGGTCTCCTTAGGCTTGTCGGAGGTGTCCTGAGAATTGGAAGCTCATTTGGATGTATCGACCTTCAGGACTTCTTTTCCTTTACCCCCACGGACAGGGATAGTTTGAGGATGCTTGCCCTTGTCTTCGGATTTAGGTATTTTCAATCCCAGTAGTTCCAGATTAGGAACATCATTTTCAGCAGCATCAGCGGCTCCAATGAAAGCGGGCCATGTATCATACTTATGTATACCCAGACAAAACTTCACCGTAGAAAGGAAGTTATGTCGACAAGTATCCATAAGTTCTGAGTCTGGTATGCCGAAGGATATCTTCAATGATAGCCGTATGAAGCGTTCGATGAAGGCGATGACAGACTCAGTCCTCCTTTGCTTGGTCTCGATGAGGGTGGACATACTAACATGTATGCCACTCTCATAAAACCTGTTGAGGAACAACCTCTCCAAGTCTTTAAACGAATTGATACAACCGTCAGGCAGACTGCAGAACCATTCGAAAGCTACCCCCTGCAAGGTGCTAATAAACAGCTTTGACAAGAACGAATCATCCCTGGTTAAGTGCAGAGTCTGCGTGTTGAAGTATGTCATATGTTGACGAGGAAAAGTCAACCGTCAAATGAATTTAGCGTCAGCAGATTGTAGTTAGGAGGGCAAGTAGCGTTCTCCCATTCAGGAGGATAAGGTTGAGATATCCCCATCTTCTAAAGCTCGTCTTTGTGTGAGATGGTGTCGGGACGGGCGACCAGGGAACCAATTGCATCCTGTTGATCGAGCAGGTGTTGGAAAACGGCTGCTGAACGATTGTCAGGCGTCATTGGCGAAGGACCACCCCCGGCATTTGCAAGATTCGGGGGAGGAACAACGGAGTGATACTCCTTTTGTAGTGAAAGAGGGTTATTGCTATGAGCTGGACTAGCATGAGCTGAGACATTTTGTTGAGGTGGAGGAACAGTCCCAGCAGCTTGGACCGCCATGATACTGGTCAACATATCAGTGATCTTGGCGAATGCTATTTCAAGACCCTATAGCCATTCACTGGTCTGATCACTGGCTTCTTCAGGTCTTTCTCCGTCCGCCATGTATGTAGATAACATACGAGGATGAACAGAGGAAACAGTATAACTGATGCTGATACTGTCTGTCTCTGAGTGGACAAGTCCCTCATCTTCAGGTAGAGGTGGTAGATAGTCACCACCAGACTCGGAGAGATCGTCGTCCTCTGGAAGGCTACCCCCAGCGTGAAGGTCATCCGCTTCAGACTCTGAGGGAATACTACCCCCAGCTTGGGAGTCTTCGTCGTCTATACGGAATCTCGCCTTTGACCGAGTACCCATATAGACTCCTTCAGATGTGACAGCCTGCTGGCCATCTGTTGGTAGACTTCTTCTCGTTCTTCTCGCAGAACTGAGAGAGAAAGTTGGGTTCGTGGTCCACCGTCTTTGATGGGGCTTCCGTAAGGGGGACCCCATGAAGCCATATTGGATGAGACACCAGCGGCTTTTCATCGTCAGAGAAATACAGCCGTCGAAATACGAACTTTCTCTGAGGAACTCTTGTTGCTTTGGAGCAAAAATAATTGATAACAATACTGGTGCACGGATGTGCACTATGAATTATTATGTCCTTTATGTCCTTTCTCGCTTTACGCTTATGATTTATCACGTCGCGTAAGTCAGCGGAAGGGAGTTTTGCCTTACAACCCATGTTGCATGCATCGCTGAGCTTTGCATGCGGGTTCGTAAGAAGGATTGGCACATCCAGACTTAGTTCATGTGCAGGGGCAACCCCCACACCTAAGTTCTGTGATGTCCTTGAAGATAGCCCCGTTCTATACGCGTTAGGGCCTGTCTTTTTGGTGTGGGCGCATAGGCCTTGGAGACTGGCCTTGGGCGCATGCTTCTTGGTAGCATGTCTGAGCCTCCTTGATGTGGGTGCATAGTATGGATCCAGTGAGCCTCGGCGCATAGCCTTGGGAGCATGACCCTGGATGCCCAATTTGTCGAAGACGGAAGCATTATGATTGGGGTTATGCGCCCAAACATCCCCTTAGGTGCATAGCTTCGGGCGCATGCTTGGTGGAGCAACGCTGTTTTCTTCCAGCTTCACCTCCTTCGTTTGTGAGCTTTGATGGATTTGCCCAGAGTGTCGAACACTCCAATTTTTGGCATCGTAGTGCTTTCCTTTGCCAAGTCTCGAGCGTCGAACACTCTGCTGTTGGTTGTGCAGGAAAGGAGTCAGAGGGCTAGTAGAGCCCGGAACGGTGTGAGCCTTCTCCATTTGGGGAGCTTCTGTGGCAGAGTCATGCGCCAATGTGACAGAGTCCTCCAGTTGCATATCTGCTATGACACTAGCAGGATATGTACAGCGAGCCTTCGGAAGCCAAGTCTTGCGAGACTTATTTGGCTTCACTGATTTTGAGGGAGTAGAGCCATCCTTCGAGATCATCTCTTCGAACGCCTGCCGATCGAACTTTACGATCAGCATCTTCTGAGTACTCCCCACTTTGTCGGTATCGGATTACGTCACCACCTTCTCGTTAGAGGAAAAGGTAGTCCCCAGCAGAGTCGTCATTTTTGTGGACACACACAAAAAAGAAGAAAAAATGCCGTATTTTCTTTATTGGCGCAAGGCACCACAAATCGAGTACGCTTGAGAGATCCTGCGCTGAGGATCCTCGAGTACAAAAAAGAATTCTGGAGAATAGGACAATGGAGATCGAGCGGCAGTTGCTCCTTTACTCCATTGACACTCCGATTACAAAAGTAGAAGAAAATCTAAGAAAATTGCTAACTCTCGGCTCACTGGCAAGAAGTGCAGCAATTTGGCTCTTGAAAATGTTCTCTGTTTTGTCCTTTGAAGATGGATGAGACCCCCTTTTTATAGTAGTTTCTGAGATGGAATGATGTTATGCGCCCACATGAGAAAAATACACTGGCTTTCATGTGGGCGTATAGTCCTTCCTTGGGCGCATAGGGTGTCGGAGCATGCAGGCTGCGAGATCGTGGGTTGATCATGGTGTTGACGTGGTCGTGCGCTTCGGTGCACGTTTTGATTATGGCTTTGACCGAGTCAGGCTTGGGCGTATAGCCCTGTTTCAGGCTATGAGCCCTCCTTCACAGGACGACTTGGGCGCATAGAGCTTCACAGGACGACTTGGGCGCATAGAGCTTCACAGGGTGATGGGCGCATAGGGCTTCACAGGATGACTTGGGCGCATATGTCCTCATCGGCTTGGGCGCACAAGGCTTCATTTGCTGAAATTTTCATGCTTCTACAGATATACCTCTCCTTACTGACCATAAGAGCCATATGAATTCGGTTGGGAGATTTTGTTAGCAAGTTTTTTTTGCTTATTTTTTCAGCAGCCTATTTTCACTTTACTTTTCTTCACAGCTTATGTTGTGCGAGTGAATGTACCTTCCTTTCCTCCAGATCCACGGCTGAGATTCAATTTCATGTTTCAGACAGAAGATTAACATATTTCCTATTGTATAATTTAGGGTTTTTTTATTATATGTCTTAATTATAAGTCTTCCAAATCATCAAAATCATGAGAAAGTTATGGATACCCTCCCTTTTAGTTTGGATTATTTAAACCCACTCTCCAATGGTTAAACTAATTTATAGATGATTTGTCATTAATATTCAACCTCTATTTTTTTCTTTAACATTTTGTTCCCAAAAAATAAAAATAAAATCTATCAAGAAAAAGCTCTTCAATCACGATGAGTAATAAAGAATGTCACAACCATTACATCAACAATATTTGTATCCTCATTTAGAATAATTTTGGTGGTTAATTTGCATGAAACGACGAGTTCTTCAAATAACTTTGCACCATGTAATTTTACTTTTTTATTGTATAGTCTCCAAACAAATTCTACATATTTTTGAAGAGATTATGATTGAAATGATGGATTTAGGAATTTTAAGAGAGGTATCGAGAGAGAAGACAAAGAGATCAGATAATAGAGAAAAACAAGGAGAAGACAAAGAGATCAGACGGCTTTAGATGTGCTTTTCCAAGTTCACTTGGTAGGCGGCGGCGGAGGGACATGAGACTTCGCCATCCCCACCCACGCGACAACTGCAACAGCAAGAATGACCCACCCAAGCACATCATACTTCGTATCACTGCTCTTCTTTTTCTTAGAGACCTACAATTACATGAGAAACAAAATGATGCGACTGGAAGCACATCAAAGGTTAAACAGCACAAAACAAAACAAACAGAAATAGACTTCATGTAGTAATTTAACGACAAAAAACACAAAGATACGGTCAGTTCAATCATAACCTAAATTAGCAAGGCATGTGGCCTACTGTTGAAAAATAAACCAAATTCCTATTTTAAAATTCCTATTTTAATTAAAGTATTAACTATGTATATGTCTACCATATATGACTATTGTTTAGGTCAGTTTTGGTACTGGCCAAAGTCAGTCATGTAATATTAATTGAAAAGTCACTCGTGTAATATTAATTGAATGTCGGTGATGTATTGGTCTATAAAAGGAAATAAGGTCGGATGTAATACGAGATATAAGACAACAGAGGCTTCTCTCCAAGTTTGTATATGGTTTAAAGAAGAAATAGAACAACTCTTAGTAAGTTGCTCTTAAATTTTATCGTGTCATACAAAAGGTTTTTGTTTGAAAAAAAAAAAAATCAATCATTTGTACCAGAGTTTAGAGATCCTTGTCGTTATGATCACCGTCCTAGTTGAAGAAGACGGCCCCCAAACAATACTATCCTTCAACGGCAGCTTCCTAAAGTTCACCGGGAAGAACTTCGATCATTGGAACTTCCAGATGAGATGATTGTTTGGAGGATTAGGATCAATATCTCCTAATGCTCGGTAACACAAAAGAGAGTGCACAAAATATTGGCATATTTGCATGAGATATTGTACATGAAAATTGTCAATACCTCATGCACTCCTATTTGCATTGGCATTATTATGGTACATTAGGAGATATTGGCATTAGGGGATCCCAAACCTTGTTTGGATCCCAGGAGTTATAGGATTTTGTAGAGAATTTGATCAATTATCTTTAGGAGTTATAATTGAGGTCACGGTCAAGCAATTCCAAATCATCCTATGAACGAGAGTCCTCTAAAGTGGCATAGCAATTAGACATGTCAATTGGGCCGGGTCGGCCTAGCCTAGCACGAGCCCGGCCCGAAAAATTGGCCCATGTGCCGGCCCGGCCCAATTATCATGGGCCCGGGCTGGGCCGGCCATGTATATCGGCCCATAAGATAGGCCCGGCCTGAAGCCCAAGCTTGTCCCGTCCCGGCCCAAGTCCGGCCCGGCCTACCCAAATATATAAGAATGAAGTACTTAGGGTGTTACTTACATGCTTATTTGAAATTCACTATATGTAGGTTTGGTGTAAATTGTGTTTATTTGAAACCTTATGACCTGGGATACTGTGGGGTCTGAGTTTACACAATAGTATTTGAAATAAGCTGTTAGCTATCAAAGTCTGGTGTTTTGGTTAAAAGTTTGATTTTTGGTACTGCTGCGACATGGGAAGTCAAATTTCTCCTCTTCAACCAGAGAGCAGCACTACATATTTTAATTTATCCATATCGGTTAAACATTAGTTATTTTCCTACTCTACAACCATGGGCTTCAGATGCAGGCTCGTGTTCCCACCGGCCAATCAAGTCTGTCACGTGTCAATCAAGACCCGACACGGCCTGGCCCGATCCGAAGCCCACCGTGTCCTGGGTCACGTGCCGGCCCGGCCCGAGATTTTCTACCCTTAGCCCGGCCTGGCCCGACCCAGCCCACTTGACAGCTCTAATAGCAATCAAAGTTGAAAGTTCACATCCAAACAGCAACCTAGTGAAGTTCTTGTCCGAAATAGTATGTGTACATTTAGTTATTCCAACAATTAGTATGTGCACATTTAGTTATTCCAACCAACGTAGAGCTTACAAAAAGTAAGCCATTAGAAAACAATACTAGAAGTTCCGGCGATAAACAGTGGAGTATTCACTCAGAGTGCAAACTGTCTGCTATTTGGGGTTTCAGCATATTAATGCACCTGGACAAAATCTCCACATTCTAGCTGCCATTGTCATTGAAATGCTAAACATACTACAAACATAGATTCACATTAAAGAGAAGAATTGAAGTACTAATATGTACTTAGCAATTATATAATTCATAGGTAAGATAACAAAAGGAAGTATTCAAGCATAATTCTTTATGACAAAAGTAAAATATTGTATGTTCAAACTTCAAAGCGAGCATTCTATAACAGACACAGACAGAATCAAAATATTACCTTAACAGTGGAGGATGAAGTTCTGGATCCTCCAACAGCAGCAGCCTGTTGAGTGGCTATTTGTTGTTGGATCTCTAAATGCAGTTCCGGCGCCTACATAAATAAGATTTTGGAATGGAACGCAACTCTTAGGTAAATGAATGGCTCTGTATAAAACTAATAGCAATTTGTATATTCATTTATATCATGGAATGCATTAGTAACTGGATTAAATCTTCATTGTGTAATTCAATAGTACTAATATGACAAATAGTATGCCTCTGAAAATAAGAATTTTGGAATCCAGCACAGTTCCGTAGAAAGATGCTTGTGACAGATTCCAAACAAAAGGCTAGGATCAAAAGGAACAGTTACTTTTCCATGAAGATTATTGGCATAAATGATAATGAAATTGTGTTATGCGAGCATAGCTAGATAAATAGCTAGCTATGTTGGTTTCTGACCAGCTATGTTAGTACAGTAAGATTATTTTAGACTACCACTATCATGATATTTATGCTTTGTAACTCAATTTACATAACTCATATACCTCGTGCTACGTAACTCATTACCTTTGAGTAGAAAACTCATGCATCCAAGCTAATCAATATCTTTCTTTTTTTTCATCACAAAAATGCAACTTCTATTTTAAACTCTCCCTTAACGTGCAGTTTTGAAAGCAACTTCAAGCATCAATCAAAGAAGCTCAAGTGGCAACCCAGAAAGAGACTGTGTGAATAAATCAGCAATGTTCACCTCAGTAACTTAATCATCCCTTTAACGACTCTCTCGAATAAAGTGATGTTCGACTTCAACATGTTTAGTGTTTGCCTAACAATCAGGACTTGTAGCTAGCTTCAAGGCCTTTGGTTATCACCACGAATAATAGTTGTTTGTCAATTAAAAAAGTGAACATCCTCGACCAACCTTCTTAACCATGTGCATTCTTGTGCAACAAGAGAAAGTGGCTATTTCGGTGAAAGAGATACCGAGAGTTACTTCTTGTTACATCAAGAAACACATGTCGTAGCACATAATAAAACATAGCCTGAAGTGGATCTGGATCTCTGATCATCCAAAGCACCACCCAAGCCGACATCAGTATAACCATGCAAGCGAAATGTAGCACCCCCCCCCCCCCCCCCACACCCCAACACCCCTTGTAGAGAACCCCAAATCAAGAATCAAATTGATATATTTCAAAATTCTCTGTCGCTTCCGAGTGAGATATTCAAGGTTTTCTTGAATATAACGACTAACAAGTCCAACAACAAAAATTGGCCTCGTAATAATCAATATACTAAGGCTATCAACTAGTACACGATTATCAACAAATGCACGTTTTGTTCAAGAATCGAAAAGAAGTTTTCCTTCTTAAGGCCAAAGTTTTCAGTTTAAATCAAGTGGTATAGAACACTCCTTGCTTTCATTCACACCGAATATTTCAATAATCTTCTCGACATAATCCTAGTGTTTTAAAAGTCGTCCGCCTCACCGTCTTACGTCTTCGTCTAGGGATTTTGGATGCCTTGGCACCTAATCAACTGGTATTTAGGCAGTGAGATCGTGACGCACCCGCCTTGAACCACCTCGGAGCGCCTCAATCCGTTTTGGGCCGCCTCAAGCGCCTTGACTTGCATTCACTTAAGTGCAACGCAATCTAAGTTATTTTTGAATCAAGAATATAAAACAAGCCAAATAAAACTTATAAAGATTATTAACAATTTAACAAATATATTAGAGAATTTGAGAGGAAGAATAGTGTTTCCTCTTTCGATTTCTCTCTTATGTGTTTATCGTAACCCGTTGTATCGCATCTCTATTTCCAACTACAACAAGCATTGCCACTAACAAATATGTACTCTCTCGCTCACCCCTTTCCTCTCTCTCTCTCTCTCTCTCTCTCTCTCTCTCTCTCTCTCCTATGACCAAGGTCCAAGCATATCTCCATTAAGCGTCTCTCTTTCTTCTTTTTTGTACGAATTTTTGTTTTCTCTCTGGTATGATATTTTTTCCTCCTCGACTCCTCACATGTAGTTTAGAAAGCACAGACACTCCAAAAATTCATGTTGTGATCGTGTTTTGTGTTGGACGCGTATTGCACATGCTACAAGCACTCTAAAATACACTAGGATACCAAAGAGTATTGAATTTGTCGTCGTGTTCATAACTTGTCATGTCATATTCGTTGCCTATATGGTGGATTTACGTAACCATGGTTTCGTTTTTCCTAATTAAAAAGAAATATTTTCTTACTCTCAAACACACACAGAGAGCTAATGTGACTTATGGTAACATAAGTTTTAGCAACTACATGTTTGTTTTAACCTACTTACTACACACCTCAAATTTAGTCTTGAAGGCCCGTGAGACCCCGTCTAGGCCTTCGCAACAAAGCCGCCTTGTGCCTCCTTAAAAGCTTGCATAATCCTTTAGAGAAACAAAGGATCTACCCTCCGCTTTTCTCCACTTTCAAACCACAAAAATAATGAAGTTCATCAAAGTCCTCAAAATCGAATAGAGAGTTCCGTCCAAAGTTTTACAACCTATATTATCATTGTGGGTTATGAACACATCATCGAATAAAGTAAATAACAACATATAGATCCCCTTTATTATTAACAAAAAAAACTTGAATCCTAGGTAGAAGGAAAACAAAGTGAAAGTACTCAACAATGTTATCATACCATGCCCTTTGAGCTTGCTTCAACCATAAAGAGTCTTCTTTAACTTGCAAATATAATTCAGATGAGAGCTTGAAACATATCACGGAGGTTGTAATATGAAGATGTCCTTGTCAATCTCGCCATATAGATATGCATGTTCCGTATCGAGTTGCCAAAAAGATGACAACCCAAACCGAAGTCATCCATGTAAACCAACCTTGGAGAACCATTAGTAAAGAGGAAAATGCAACGAAAGCCAAAATTAGGAGTAGCACATTGACCCATCAAGTCGATATGGACGCACTCCGATAGAGATTCTCAATTGTAAAAGATTTGTCAAATAAAAGGCGATCGCATTTCATAGAGATGGCAACCATATTCACCAAAAAATTTACTATAGCCTCAGCTTTTCCATGCTAAGATGTCTCGATCTTGCATACAAAATACAAGCTCCATCGCGTGGGCTCGTATCTTTTCAAAATAAGATGCCGAAAGCACAAATCAAACATGAACCCTTTTACGAGTGTGGATGAAAATTGTCTTCAAGGAAGAGCTACTCCGAAAAACTTTACATTTTTCACATCTTTCAAGCCAAACAAAATATAATGACCTTATTCACCATATTTACCACTAAAACGAAGGTTTTTCTTCGTTCCAAGCACATGTTTCATACTCTTCAACGTAAAAGTATCGTCTTCGCTATTGAGTGTAGCGGTACCTTTCTTCCCAATAGCATGAATAGTATTGTTTGTTGTGATAATAACATCATTTTCTTTGTAAGGTAGTTAAAGGCGTAAGACGCACAAGAGGCGCAAAGGATCCATATCACCTGAGGCACAAGGCGCACTTATGGCGACCGTCCGAACGAAGCGAGGCCAAAAATAAAAAATAATAAAAATATACATAAATAAATTAGTAATGTAAGAAATAAAATCAAATAACATATTAAAACCAACAAAAACATGTTAAAACATAACCAAGTGAACTAGCAGTCAACAACTAACAAAAATTTGTATTCTCCCTACTACGCTTTTAGTAAATTTTAGTTCGTTCAGTCCAACTGTAGCCAACTTTAGCAACCGTAAAAGGGCTACCTCCCTTCCACTTGTATGTGGTAAGGCCATCTCCCTGCCTCAAAGTTTTTGGAAAAAAATACACACACAAGGCTCGCCTAGGCACCTTTTCTCAGTTGCGCCTTGCTGAAAGGCGCATCTTTGGTGCGTCCGGAGAAGTGTGTCTCACCTAGTGAGATGCGAGGCGCAGCTGCTGCGCCTTACTGCGAGGCGCGCCTTTGACTATCATGTTTCTTTGTAATTTTGGAGAGAGGGGATCATTGCCAATAAGATAATGCATGTAAGAGAAGTTGATTGAGACCAAAACTTCTACGGATGTAGTCTCCTCTACAAAATATTTACCCTAATCCTCCTCCTAAGAGCTACCATCCTCATCCGCAACATTGTTTGGTTTCAATTTGGCATGACAATCTTTCTTGATATACTCAAATTTGTGAGATTCGTAGCACTCGAGTGTCTTCATCATCATCATTTAAAGAAGAATGCCTACATTTTTTGGTTCTCGTAACATTTTTTTGCTAGAAAAGAAAGTATCACCCTCTCCCTCATATAGAGTGAAACTAGCCATTTGACAACTTAAAAGACTCTTGTGAAGAAAGAAGATTTTCAAACTCCATCAAGGATGGTTGCAGACCCCAAGTTTGAATTTAAGAAGCATATAGAAATACTCCAGACAAAGCCCGAGATTGATATTGTGTTTTGTTGAGAATTTGGTTCAATGATAATGGATTTACTTTATTAAAAAAAAGGGTATTATATTTTATATATATATATATATATATATATATATATATATATATATATAGAGAGAGAGAGAGAGATATATATATATATATATATATATTATTAAAAAAAAGGTATTATATATATATATATATATATATATATATATATATATATATATATATAGAGGATGAGGGAGGTGAGATGCCAACATGTCACCTCCTCATTCTATCATCATGCACCCATGTGCATGATGATAGCATGGGGGGTGACATGGTGCCACCCTACGGTAGGGTGGCACCTCACCTCCCTTATTCTATATATATATATATATATATATATATATATATATATATATATATATAAGAGGTAATTGGGTTACAGACTCCTGGCCCGAAGGCCTACAAACTCGGCCCGAAAGCCCCACACATCCCTGCCCGAAGACCAGTACATGTCCCACACCTGCATCGCAACTATACCGCACTGCAACTCACATTAATTCTTCACTAGGAAATTAATATGTTTCTCCCGTTGCTCAAACTAGCAAGCTCTTGGGGATATGACTCACTCTAACCACTTGAAATACAGGTCCTTGGCAAGTGTGTGTACATACATTTTGCGCTCCATCTAGGATAATGGCATAAGTAACCGGATAGTGGTTTATCAGATTACAACGTGGTAACAATTTTTCTAGCCAAAAAATAGAAGAAAAAAATCACATAAACAATAGATAGAATATCCAATAGTCATATAACGAAGTTGACACTCTAAAGTTAATGAAAAGCTACAAAAGTACAAATAAACATATAATAAAGAAGTTCAATCTCCATAGAGTTAATAAAGAGCTACATATAAGCCAATATATAACAAATAGTTACAGATATTACCACCATAGTTTATAACTCGTCGTCATCCTCATTATTGTTATTTTTGTTATACGATTATGAACATGAATGAGGATACTATACAAATACGGATATGAGGTAACAAACATTTACAAATATGTACAAATAAGAGGTCACTTATGTTGCACAAATACGGACACCGATAGGAGTACGGATGCAATAGGGATACGACAACATTTTTACATGTTCATCCGTGCGACATAGATTGTTAGTCTTTCATTTTCTCCGAGAAGATTTATCAATCTCAGTCAATAACAGGTCAGATTAACGGGCATGCATGTGCATGGACAAGCCAAGATTTTGTAGTCAGGGAGACCAATTAATTAGTATGACAAAATACAAAATATAGAACAGTTGACCTAAATCTTACGAAAACTGTTATAATAAAAGAAAACCTATTTAGATACAATGATATATTCCAAAAGATATAATTGAGTTACATGAACCACTATTACTTAATATTATTAGCAAAAAATAAGTTAATAGGGTCTAGTTCATATACTTCTACATTTTAAGAAATGTTGTCACTCTTCCCTTGATTTGACACCAAAAGCCATCACAATATCATCACTTATGCATGATCCCATCATAGTGTGGTTGGCCATGGAGTACAAGGATGTGTTTGGTTGGAGGGAAATGGAAGAAAGGAAAGAAAAGGGGCATGAAAATATATTTCCATGTTTGGTTGGGAAGGAGAGTGAAAAGTAAAAGATTTCCTAAAAAATTTCCTCCTAAATAGATGTGATTTATCTTCCCTCTCTCTGCTAGCATCCTCCCTCTCTCTCTCTCTCTCTCTCTCTCTCTCTCTCTCTCTCTCTCTCCCCTAATTGTCATTTACGTTCCTTTTCAAATTTATCAACCAAACAAGCCAAAAAAATCTTTTGTTTATCGAAAACCAAAAAGAGCCTAACAGAGCTCCATAAAGGATTTGACATAATTGTTTATGAGTTTTCGACCTGATGTCACCTTTTGCAATGGACCAATGGTGTCAAATTTCTAATCAAGGTAGCTATCAGCAAGAGAGGATCGAGCCATAAAACCAAGTCAATTGACAGGTAGGTAAACCTAGCATTTGGATAGACACTTTAAGCTCATGCAACGCCAATAAACATCCTTCCTACATTATAAAGATCATAAACGAAGAGGTAAAATGACAATTTGTTATAGCCTATAGGGACTTGCATTCACCTCTATGACACATTAAGACAGAGAGTGAATGGTAATAACAACACAATTGACTAAAAGTCATCTATTAGCAAAAAAAAAAGGGTTCAAGGATCAAATTCACTTTAAAAACATAGTATCCAAAAAGTTAACTACAAGATTGATAGTCAGACGTTGTTGAACTGGATGTGCTAATAGTCGAAGAGAGTATTAAATGAGCGAAGAAGAGATGAAAGACAAGAATGAGATCCGGGAGAGCCTCATGCCTTCATAAGGACATTGATTATTAATTTGACAAATGGGTTAACATGAACATAGTAAAGAGCATAGCCTAGCAATGATCGGATTGGTAATGGTGGCTAGCAAATATTCGCAAGAGCTAAAAGATTTTTGGTGCCCCCCTTCCATCTATCATTGTGGATGCATAAGTGAACCAAAATCCTAACCCAATAACTAGTTAATTGATGCTTCATTATTAAGCGCCCACTTAATCTTTATATAAGTGAGTAAGCAAGCAACCTCTTACTCGGCCCGATTTCTTACATTTTTTGCAGTCTTGGGCCGCTTTCGAGTACTCGACTCGGTACTCGAACATGAAATCCGCATAAGGGAACATGGTAGGAGAGTGCATACCTTCCTATAAGTTTTTTGATATAGTACTAACTAAGCGTAAAAAAAACTAGTAAAGATGAGCACAAATACAACAAGAGTATTTTGTCTTACACTCTCCTCGCAAGCTAGAGCATAGATGTGAAATACGCCCAACTTAGAGAGAGTGAAAATAGAATAGTCTAGATAAAGCCTTAGAGAGTATGTTTGTCAACTGGAAGTTGGAAAGTAATGAAGCCAGACCCCAGCTTACAAAGCTTGACCTTATCCTGGATAAATCAAACTCAATGGGTTTTGTGTGCTGATGGAAGACGATTCCCAGCAATATGAATGATCATTTTGTTGTCACAATAGAGATAGGCCGGAGAAGTGAGTGATACACCGAGATTTAAAAAAAGGCTTTTAGGCCATGTAAGCTTGGAAATCGCATGGGTCATCGAACTATACTCCGATTCAATGGAGGAACGAACAACAACTGTTTACTTCTTGCTCCGTTATGCGAGTAGATTACTCTCCAAAGGATGCACAAATCCACTAGTTGATCGACGATCATCAATGGACCAAACATAATCAGCATCGGCATATATTGTAATTTGTAAGTGAGAGTGAGGAAGACGAATTGTAGACCAAGTCCTTGACCATGGGACTTTTTCTTATACTAGAGACTATGCTCGACGGCATAAAGATGGGAGATCTAAGTTTATTGCATGCGGCTAACACACTGAATTCAAGTAGACGACATACATTAAAAGAAACAAAAGTTGTTCTGGATTATGATAACATCAATTATTATTATAGTGAGTATTGCTATTCATCCTCATCATTATTGCCCTCATAACATAGTTGGTTATGGAATAAACTCTAAATCAAGAAGGACAACAGAGAGAGGTTAAATACAAATAAGTAAACAAGTACCTTAGCAGACAATTCCAATGACTTCACATACAAATCATTTCCTGGTTCCTGAAGATAAAATATGTCAAATTATCCACTGTAATCACGGAAATTAATTCTGAACAACGTAGAACAATACCTCCTCCACTGCTCGTTGGAAACACATAGTTGCCTCGGCAAAATAAATGTTTGCCTCCTCGGTATCAGAAGTGAAGAATGCATGGGATGTATGGGCATTTCCCAGGCACCATAGTGTGTCGCTCTTTTTCGGATTGATTTCCAAGGCTTCCTCCAGCTTTGATTTCGCATCTGATAGCAAAAAGAACTTAGGGGGTGTTTTTTTTTCAATTATAAGTGAATTTCACTTATTCTGTGTGGGTCCTCACTTATAAGTGAATTTGGTCCCAATATGTGTGTTCATTTTTCGTAGTTATAAGTGATTTTCACTAGTAAGCGGCTCCAAATTCATAAGTGAAATTTTTTCACTTATTGGATTGCTCAAGTACTTATTGCATCCGGAAAGTCTATAATGCTCCTTTTCAAACTTCAAAATTCCTTCATTTGTCCAAATTCTAATAGAAACTAATTTTCCTATATATAAACCTCATCACCCCTTCCTCTCCCCTTTCCCTTCCTAACAACCATGAATCCCCTATCTTTTCCGTCCAAAACAGCCCCAAAATTCGTCCCAAAAGCAGCCTCGTTTTTTATCATGTATCGCAAAGTCGCGGGACCATATCTTCTAGCTCCGACGTCCGAACCGCTTCCATTTTTTTTTTTGAATCGTCTTGAGGTAAACTTTCTGAATCTATAATTTAATTAGCAAAATATTTTGTAGTACAATATTTTGGCCTGCATATTTTTGGATTGTCATCTACTATCCATGTTTTATATGAGACGTCATAATGGTAAAATAACACTTATAAGTGCAAAAAAAACAGCAATATCACTTATAAGTGAAAAAAATCACTACAATTGGGAAAAAAAAAAAAGAACAGGTTGTATAAGTACAAATGGAGTAAGTGGCACTTATAAGTGACCCTCACTTATAAGTGAAAAAAAAAAAAACACCCCCTTAGCATATGGAAAGATAAACCACAAGGGCCTCATCGTCCAAACTACAACTTGTGCAAAAGTTATTCCATTCTCCCGCATCGTTGCCTTGTATGATACAACACGGGCACGGTCCAAAACATACTAGGGCACACCATCCATACATGTCGTGCAGTGCCGTACCGTATCCGTGTCCAGTGCGTGTGCTAAGTGCAGAAGCGAACCCTAACTCTAACGTCAAAAATCAAAAAATAAAATCGGGCATCGCCTATTGGATCAGTTCGTAAAAGTTGTATACCTTGAATCATCTTTGTGTTCTCTGCGCCGTTCTGAAACTGCGATAGCTCCAATAATGCACCTCCCCATCGCGTTAAATTCTACAGGATTTTTTTTTTTTTTTACAGAAAAGAAAAACATAGTTGGTTTGTAACTGTCAATAAATTATTAGAACTAAATATTATGATAGGGTTTATGCACATAAAATGATGATTTAGGCTTTAATAAATTCGGAGTCGTAGGAATAAAAGTTGTAATTTTTCAATGCCATTGAGTTCGAAACTTGGAAAAGAAAAACGAGGGACGACGAATTTTTAGGGTTTTGAAATGGGGACAAAAGAAGGGGTTGAAATTATTCAAAAGAGGTCCCCCAAAAAACATCGGAAATTTTCAGAGAGTGAGGGGAAGGAAGGGAGGGGAGAGCTGACTTCGGCGTCGAGGGGGTCCTTGGCGTAGGCGGCCTCGGCGGTCTTGCGAGCGTGCTCGAAGAACATGATTCGCTCGAACTCGCTCTGTGGCAACTCCATGGCTTCGATGAGCACAAATAAAAATATGCTCCTTTCTTCTTCTTTTTTTCCTTCTCTCTTCCTCTTTCCCTCTCTTGATCGGATGGATTGGGGAAAATATATATAAAGTTTCTCCTACGGAAATAACTTAGGGGACAAACTTATGGGATGAGAAAATACACGTATGTTTAGGGCTGGGCACGGGTCGGGCCGGGCCGAAATTTTCAGGAACCGGACCTAACCCATTCTTTGACGGGGCGGGACGGGACGGGTCAATTTTTTTCTGGAACCGGACCTAACCCGCCCCGTTTGAAACGGATCCAATCCGCAACAACCCGCGGGTCCAAACGGGCCTAAAATTTATCATATAAAAAAAATTATATGCTAAATTTATCAAACCCAAATAAGACAGTGGATCAAATGACTCCCCACTGTCCAAACCACACGACCAAAACTTCATTCAAATCAAGGACAACTGATGAACAATCTATATGCTAAATTTATACAGGATTCCACTCAAGGCTCCCAGTACCATATATGTTAAATTTATACAGGATTTCGGTCAAGGCTCCCAGTATCGGCCAAATAATAATATAAACTATCAAAAACTAAAAAAAATGACACAATTTCCATATCTTTCCTGTTAGATTTGAATGGTTTGACATTCAGCAAGATATATTGTTTCCGCACAATAGATAATATTGTTTAATATTAAGAAAGACAAAACATGATAATACAATCAAGGATTTTCAATGCCAAGTGAACTTTTTCTCTGTAGTAACAATTACTAAACCAAAGAATTATAATCAATATGCCAAAAGTAATCCTTCCATGGAGTCAGCACTCAGCAGCAACGAAATGTAAAGTTTAGCATTTCTTTGACAGTGTGAACATCGCTTTTGTGGTCTGGACAAATGAACTGCAATTTTCTTTTATAATGTAAGGTTCAATAAGAGCTCATTTATAATGTAATTTTCTTTTATGTTGTTATGTTGGATTAAATTTACAATAATACCCCTCCAAACGGGCCGGGCCGGGGCCCCGCGGATTTTTAAATTGTGACCCGTCCCGAACCGTGAATATCACAGGACCCGCCCCGCCCCGCCCCGTTTCAGTTTTAAAATTTTAGACCCGGCTTGTTTGGGTGTTTTACGAATCGGTTCGGGTTGGAACCGCGGATCCTGGACCCGTATGCCCAGCCCTACGTATGTTCGCTTCTTTATTTCCTCCATTTAAAAAAATTTAGATCTCTCCTTTAAAAAACCAACCTATCTCTATCTTAAAGATAAGTCTATTTATTTTTAAATAGTGGAAGATTTATTTATTTATTTTAAAAAATAGAGATAGAAAAGTTAATTTTATAATTTTTGAAAATAGAGATGGATTGTTTAAAAAAAAAAATTATCTTTAAACGTAAATATCTTTTCTAAATGATATTTAAAAATATACATAATATTAATGTTAATTTGAATATTATTTCCCATGTTAATTTTTTGGTGCTAACTTTGTTGTTGATATTAATTTCAATTTTAGTTTTAACATTAACATTAAGTTTAATTTAACATTAACATTAACATTAATATTAACATTAACATTTAAATCTAATATTAAAATTAAGATTAAGAATATAATTTAAATTTAGATTAAAATTTAGATTTAGATTTAAATTTAAATTTAAATTTATTTCAAAATAAAAATAAATTTAAATTTAAATTAAATTTAATATTAACATTAACTATAACATTAAAATTTAAATTTAAATTAATGTAAAAATTAAAAATTAAAAATAATATCAACATTAATATTAAGGTTAACATTAATATTAATATTTTAAATAGAATTTTTAAATTTATATTTATCTCTAAGGATAGGTAGTTCTTTTAAAAAAAAAAATTATCTCTATTTAAAAAAAATGAAATAATTTATCTATCTCTATTTTTAAAAATAAATAAATCTCTCTATGTTTAAAATAAATTGATAGATAAGTCTTATTTTTGAAGATAGAGATATGTTTGTTTTTAAGAGTAGAGAGCAGAGATTTAAATATTAAAGAGAAATAATTTCAGAAGAGAAACATACGGCCAGATATTTTGAGTTTCTTTCTCTCCTTAAAAAATTGGTCTATTCCGTAAACTCTTCCCGTAAACTTATCCCGTATAAGAAGTTATGAAATGCCCAAAAATTTAAAAAGTTTTATGAAAAACCCACCCCAAAAGAAACTTTCATCGCGTGCCCAGCATTATCTAAAATATATATAAAAGGGGACGGCATGACCTTTTTGCCCTTCTAATTTATTAAGAATATCCACAAACCCAGCAACTCTTCAGAAAAACGGTTCGATTCCAGAAGAGGGAGAATTACATACAAACCCACCAACTCTTCAAAAAAATGTTTCGTTCGCTCCCTCTTCTTCCATACTCTGTTCGCTTTCGATTTTAGGTCATCTCCTCCAAAAATCTTAGAAAATTCCTACAAGAAAGCGCCAGCGAATCTCCATTCGCAAGTTTCACACAATGTCGCAATCATCATCAATGGATGTAGACCGAGTTAGAGAAGACGGAGAACAAGTGGATGTTGGAAAACAAAAGAAACAAGGGGTGAAAGTTAAGAGGGTTGCTCGTAGACGAAACATCACAAAAGAAAAAGAAGTACAAGAAGAAGTAGAAGAATAAGAACACGGAGAACAACAACAACAACAAGTAGCAGGAGGAGAAGAAGAAGATCAAGAAGAAGGGAAAAAAAGGGTAAAACTTTGAGTCATGTTCATTCTCCGTTTATATTGACGCGGCAAATGAGAATGATCATTCTCCGTCTATAAAATACACGGATGATGCCCTTTCTGTGTCATTTGAACTAGAAATGGCCATTCTCCGTGTTAAAATACACGGACAATGGCGTTCTCCCTTGTATTTTGACCTAGAAATGGTCATTCTCCGTGTATCTAACACGGAGAATATTCATTCTCCGTGTTAATACACACGGAGAATGACCATTCTCCGTTTTAAAATACACGGAGAATGGAGTTTTCTGTGTATTTTGTCCTGAGAATGAGCATTCTCCGTGTTTCTAACACGGAGAATGACCATTCTCCGTTTTAAAATACACGGAGAATGGAATTTTCTGTGTATTTTGTCCTGAGAATGAGCATTCTCCGTGTTTCTAACACGGATAATGTTATTCTCCGTGTTGAAATACACGGAGAATGGCGTTCTCCCGTGTATTTTGACCTAGAGATGGTCATTCTCCGTGTATCTAACACGGAGAATGACCATTCTCCGTTTTAAAATAGACGGAGTATGGCATTTTCCCTTGTATTTTGACCTAGAGATGGTCATTCTCCGTGTATCTAACACGGAGAATGACCATTCTCCGTTTTAAAATACACGGAGAATGGAGTTTTCTGTATATTTTGTCCTGAGAATGAGCATTCTCCGTGTTTCTAACACGAAGAATGACCATTTTCCGTTTTAAAATACACGGAGAATGGAATTTTCTGTGTATTTTGTCCTGAGAATGAGCATTCTCCGTGTTTCTAACACGGATAATGTTATTCTCCGTGTTGAAATACACGGAGAATGGCATTCTCCCGTGTATTTTGACCTAGAGATGGTCATTCTCCGTGTATCTAACACGGAGAATGACCATTCTCCGTTTTAAAATAGACGGAGTATGGCATTTTCCCTTGTATTTTGACCTAGAGATGGTCATTCTCCGTGTATCTAACACGGAGAATGACCATTCTCCGTTTTAAAATACACGGAGAATGGAGTTTTCTGTGTATTTTGTCCTGAGAATGAGCATTCTCCGTGTTTCTAACACGGAGAATGACCATTCTCCGTTTTAAAATACACGGAGAATGGAATTTTTTGTTTATTTTGTCCTGAGAACGAGCATTCTCCGTGTTTCTAACACGGATAATGTTATTCTCCGTGTTGAAATACACGGAGAATGGCGTTCTCCCGTGTATTTTGACCTAGAAATGGTCATTCTCCGTGTATCTAACACGGAGAATGACCATTCTCCGTTTTAAAGTACACGGAGAATGGAATTTTCTGTGTATTTTGTCCTGAGAATGAGCATTCTCCGTATTTCTAACACGGAGAATGTTATTCTCCGTGTTAAAATATACGGAGAATGGCATTTTCTTGTATTTTGTCCTGAGAATGAGCATTCTCCGTGTATTTTTACATGGAGAATGCTATTCTCCGTGTAAAGTACACGGAGAATGATATTCTCCGTGTATTTTTACACGGAGAATGATCATTCTCCTTATTATAATAAAGAAGAATGTTGACGTAAACCTAATTGTTGTTTTTTTAGGAAAAAAAACTGTCAGGAACAAAGAAGAAAGACTTTTCCGTGCAACATTCACCCCAATACTCTCTCTTATGGATGAGGTGAAGGAAAAGTGTGGCCATTTGCCTGAAGCAGTTATTGAAACCTTGAAGAATGTTGGATTCTACAATTTCATAGATGTATTCTACAGATCCAAGGTAAAAAAGTCAGAACTATCTAAAGTCACACAAGGTCTGGAGAACTTGATGGGGACTTACTTAGAAGAAGATGGCATTGGATATTTCCAGTTGAGCAGCAGTGTCAAGGTAGCACCAACTGCTGATGAGATGGCAACCATTTTCGGTCTGCCAATGAATGAAGACAGGGAAGTTGATGAGAAGTATCTAAAGATCATCACTGAAAAACAGAAGACCCCTCCACCAGCAGACTCATTCAGCATGTGTACAGAACACTTCAAAAGACTGCTGATAAATTCCAAGGGAAAAAAATGCAGAAGTATCAAATGCAGAAGTTAAGAAAAGGATCTTAGAGCTGTTGGGGGACAGAAATGCAAGTCCTGATGAGTTGGCCAGGTTAATAATATTCAACTTTTGCCAAACAACATTCTTCACCAGAATGGGTGGGTCGAACTTGCCATACAAGTTCTTCGCTCTGGTGGAGAGCATAGATGTTATAAAAAGCATCTGTTGGCCACGAATTATTTTGGGGTACGTCATGGACAGCATAAAGAGGGCTGTTACAAAAGCTGAAGATGGGGACATTGAGATATCGTACAAGAAGATTGAAGGTTGTACGATATATTTCTTGTATTGGTTTGCAGAGCACAGTCAACTGTTGGAAAGGAAGTGCAAGCCAATAAGCACATACCCGAGATTCTACACATGGGATGGGAATAGAATCTCTATATTCCTCAAAAATGAATATCAAGGGGCTCAAACGAATTCTGAATTGATATTCAAAGATTTCGTTACATTGACTGTTGAAGAAGTAGAAGACCCAGCAGAGCAGCATAGTATAGAAGGTGGAGATAATGCTGTTGATGAAGAAGAACCACAAGCTGAAGCCCAATCACCAGCAACAAACATAGCTGAGAATGAAGATATGTTGCGTGTCTTGGAGGAGAAATCTCAGCTTATCGTTGAGAATGAGCAACTCCAAGAAAGAGCCCAAAAACTAGAGGCAGATGTAGCCCAACAACATGCTGTGGATCTCGTTACTGATGGCTTGGAGAAGGAGTTAGACTCTATAAGGAACGAGAAATCGCTCCTTATTGCTGATAATGAGAAACTCCGTAGAAGAGTTGAAGAACTGGAGGCAAAGGGGTCGGAACAGGAACTAGACTCCCTTAGAAAGCAGAAATCTGAACTTACTGCTGATAATGAGAAGCTTCGTCAACGTGTTGAGGAGCTACTTCTAAAAGGTAAAATATTCTATTTTTTTCAAAATTTTAATTTGTAATTATGTGTATCTAACACGGAGAATGTCATTCTCCGTGTCAAAGTACACGGAGAATGACGTTTTCTGTGTGTTTTGACTTAGAAATGATCATTCTCCGTGTTTCTAACACGGATAATGTTATTCTCCGTGTTAAAATACTAGCGGAGAATGTCATTATCCGTGTTAATACACACTTAGAATGAGCATTCTCCGTGTTAAAATACACGGAGAATGACATTCTCCGCTAGTATTTTAACACGGAGAATGACGTTCTGTATTTTGACCAAGAAATGGCCATTCTTTGTGTGTTTTTTGACACGGAGAATAACATTCTCCGTTTATAAATATACGGAGAATAACATTCTCCGTGTCAAAAATACATAGAGAATGTCATTATCCGTGTTAAACTAAACGGAGAATGTCACTACTTATATTTTGACCTTGAAAAGATATTCTTCGTTTAGTTTAACACGGAGAATGACATTCTCCGTGTATTTTTGACACGGAGAATGTTATTCTCCGTATATCTTAACACGGAGAATAGTCATTCTCCGTTTATGTTATAGGAGAATGCCCATTCTCCTTGTAAGTCTAATAGAGAATGATCATTCTCCGTTGAGCTTAACACGGAGAATGACATTCTCCTTGTATTTTGACCTAGAAATGACATTCTCCGTGTATTTTTGACACGGAGAATAACATTCTCCGTGTATCTTAACACGGAGAATAACATTCTCCGTGTATCTTAACACGGAGAATGGATATTCTCCGGATTAAAGTAAACGGATAATAATATTTTTCATTATTTTTAAAAAAAAGATTATATAATATTGACATCATACCTCTTGTTGTTTTTTGTTTTTATATCAGTGAAAGAAACAGACAATCTCAGAAAGGAGAATAAAAAGCTCAATAGTGATAACAACAAACTTCTCGAGGAAGTTGCATCATTGAATGACGAAATCAAACAGAAGAATGATACAATTGTTAACCTTGAAGCAATGGCCAAAGCATTGCAGCTTGGGGAGGAGACTAAAGCAGTTCCTCAAAAACATTACACAAGAGCAAGAGAACCAGGAGGAATTAAAAAACAATCAAATGCTCCAGCGGATGATGATTTTACAACACTGGAAAAGAAGAAAACAGCTGATGCTACAAGTAAGAATGTAGCTGCTGGTCGGAAAAGAAAAGCTCCGTCCAGTACCAATAAGAAAGTAACTTCTGGTGAGAAAAGAAAAGCTCCTTCCAGTCCCGAGAAGGTAGACAAAAAGAAGATGTCAGAAAATGAAGAACTTGAAGAAGATTCTCCTGAAACAGCCAAGCTAGTGAAAGAGGGAAAAATGCTGATGCAATATCAAAAACTCAGGCTTTGGAACCAAGCAGACGATCAGCTGAAGCGTCTATACAGGAGCATCGTATACCCAAGAAGGATGTCTCCAACGTAAGTATTCTAAACTTGAACCAAATTCTGTACAATTCACAACGAAGAATGATCATTCTTGTTTATTCTCCGTGTATTTTAACACAGAGAATTATCATTCTCCGTGTATCTAAAACGGATAATGTTATTCTCCGTGTTAAAATACACGGAGAATGGCATTTTCTCTTGTATTTTGACCTAGAGATGGCTATTCTCCGTGTATCTAACACGGAGAATGACCATTCTCCGTGTTAAAATACACGGAGAATGGCATTTTCTTGTATTTTGTCCTGAGAATGAGCATTTTTCGTATTTCTTACACGGAGAATGTTATTCTCCGTGTTAAATACACGGAGAATGACATTCTCCTTGTATTTTGACCTAGAACTGGTCATTCTCCGTGTATTAACACGGAGAATGTCCATTCTCCGTATCAAAGTAAACGGAGAATGATCATACTCCGTGTAAAAATACACGGAGAATGACATTTTCTGTGTATTTTGTCCTAGAAATGATCATTCTCCTTGTAAAATTCTCCGTGTAAAAATACACGGAGAATAGTCATTCTCCGTGTTATAATACACGGAGAATAGCCATTCTCCGTCCAATTCATAACGGAGAATGATCATTCTCTCTGTTGGAGTTACTTTTTTACAATTATATCATTAACCTATATTATTAACATAATCGAAACTAAATTTATGTGCAGTGAAAATGTATACCAATACTTTCCAACTGCTCCAGAAAGTTGTAAAATAAGAAGAAGGAACAATGATGTTACATTGCTCTTTAATGCTAAAGAAATACAAGACATATTAAATATGGATGAAATAGAGGCCAATGTTATGAACTTCACAATAAAGATTATGAACGAAGTACAAGCCGAAAGAAGACGTACCGTTCAGTCAAGCTCGCAGGGTGCACAATGTAATTGGTTTGCAATCATGATGCCCCATGCATTGGTAAGAATCAAAACTGAAAAATAAATATTAATGTGTATACCTACTAATATTATTGTAAAAAACTAACTCATGATTTGTTTTTTGTTTTTTGTTTTTTTTCTGCAAAACAGCGTACCGCTAAGTTTGCCGATGAACAAAACCCAACATCTGGAGCATTGTACAATTTCAAAGCAGAAATAGAAGATTTTATCATGGAGTTGGAGGATGACATCGAATGGTTATTCGTGCCACTCTTCCGTGAAGAGAATAAATACTATACACTGCTGGCATTCAACTTCAGCTCCTATGTTTGGACACACTACAACTCATTGAGGAAAAACACGGGCGCTAAGGGAATTGAGGATGCAAATTACATGAAGAATAAAATCGAGCCAATTGTAATTAAGAAGATTGCATTGATGAGGGACAAAAGCCCAGCAATTCAGGAATATGAAACAACATAGCTCAAGGTTTGTAAAGATTGCCCACAGCAACTATCACCCAGCTGCCTGCTGTATGTTGCGTATTATATTGAAAACTTGTCGAAAGCTACATTTAATTTACAAAAGAAAACAAACAAAGTAGTTCATGATATTATTGTACAGAGCAGGCTAACTTTGGCTAAGCTTTTGCTTATGGGTGACTGTGCAATTCCTTTTGTATCATAAAATAAAATGACAATGTAAATTGGCTAAGAAATTCCTTATATATATTCTGTCTATCAGGTTTCTTTTGTAATGTATTTATTGTCCTTTGTAATGAAACTCAGTTTTTCGACTAATTTACTTTGTTCTATATATGTAAATCTGTTTTGTTAAAGTTCTGTTGTTTGATTCTGTGTTAAAATACACGGAGAATGACATTTTCTTTGTATTTTGACCTAGAAATTTTATTCTCCGTATATTTTAACACGGAGAATGACATTCTCCGTGTATTTTGACACGGAGAATATACACGGCTAAGAAATGGTCATTATCCGTATTAATACACACGGATAATGTCATTCTCCGTGTTAAAATATACGGAGAATGACATTTTCTGTTTATTTTGACCTAGAAATATCATTCTCCGTGTATCTAACACGGACAATGATCATTCTCCGTGTAATTTAACACGAAGAATGACCATTCTCCGTGTTAAAATATACGGAGAATGACATTCTCTTTGTACTTTGACCTAGAAATGGTCATTCTCCGTGTATTTTAAAACGGAGAATGTCATTCTCCGTGTATTTTGACACGGAGAATGACATTCTCTGTCTAATAATACACGGAGAATGACATTTTCTTTGACCTAGAAATGGTCATTCTACGTGTTTCTAATACGGAGAATGTCATTCTCCGTCTAAAAATACACGGAGAATGTAATTCTCCGTCTAAAAATACACGGAGAATGCCATTCTCCGTGTTAAAATACACGGAGAATGACATTTTCTGTGTACCTAGAAATGACCATTCTCCGTGTTAGCATAGTGTGCAGTAAGCTGATTCTTCACGTAGGCGCATAGGCCATTGTGGGCGCATACAACGCAATGGGCGAATGGACGCATACAACAAGTGATCGCATAGGAAGTGGCCCGTGCCTATAAATAGGCCCTGGAGGAGAGAGAAATTTCATTATTCCCTTCTCTTTTAGTTTTTCAGAAAACTCTTCGTCTTTTTTCTTTAATAACCATGTCTCCAAAGGTCGCCAAGAGATCCGCGAAGGGCAAGGGGGCTGCGCCGAGTGACTCTCCTCCTGCGGCAGTGTCCTCGGCAGTGGTGAAGGAGGAGATGCTGCCTTCTCTCATCAAACAAGGGTCAAGGTTCGTTAAGGAGGATGTGATACAAAAAATTGAAGTAAAAGAAGAATTGGTGATGATCGGGGAAGGAATTACTCCCAAGATTGAAGCTGCTGTGAAGGAGGAGCCCAAGTCTGAGGGTAGTAGCACTGGGAGTTCTGACCATCCAGCCCCGGCCGACGACCTTGATCAATTACATCCTACATATGCGAAATGGTTGAGGGAATGGTATATCCCTCGACACGGATAGGGTCCGCGGGTTTCCATAAATTTCCGTATTTTGTCTTGGTATTTCTATCTGTCTTTAGGTTTATGTTTCAC
Organism: Iris pallida; assembly: GCA_029216955.1. Lineage (NCBI taxonomy): Eukaryota > Viridiplantae > Streptophyta > Magnoliopsida > Asparagales > Iridaceae > Iris > Iris pallida. Next base: position 18,820,554 of record JANAVB010040817.1, on the reverse strand, counting down.
TCCTTTTGGACATCAAATGTAATCCTCTACTTCTTGCCCTGATGAAGATATGAAGAACCTTTTGTTTTGCTCATGAGATGTAGTCCTGCGAATGTAACTGAAGCGGAATGTCATTCTCCGTGTTAAAATTCACGGAGAATGGTCATTCTCCGTGTTAAAACACACGGAGAATGGTCATTCTCCGTGTTAAAACACACGGAGAATGACCATTCTCCGTGTTAAAATACACGAAGAATGACATTATCTTTGTATTTTGACCTAGAAATGAGCATTCTCCGTGTTTCTAACACGGAGAATGTCATTCTCCGTGTTAAATTACACGGAGAATGACATTCTCCTTGTATTTTGACCTATAAATGACCATTTTCCGTGTATCTAACACGGAGAATGTCATTCTTCGTGTCAAATTAAACGGAGAATATTATTCTCCGTGCTTCTAACACGGAGAATGTCATTCTCCGTGTTAAATTACACGGAGAATGGTCATTCTCCGTGTTAATACACACGGAGAATGACATTCTCCTTGTATTTTGACCTATAAATAACCATTATCGATCCGTGTATCTCATACGGAGAATGATCATTCTCCGTGTTAGATACACGGAGAATGGTCATTCAATGCATTATAAAATCAGAGAGTATAACGGATAATAAGTTCTTATGCTGTTAGTATATATGTGAAACATTAGATATGCAGAGTTCAAACTATTACTATTGATATCAAAAAATGTAACATATGTATTCAAAAAATAATTATATAAAAGAAGGAATATATGTGTATGTATTAACGAGGGGGCGCTGCCCCATCGACCACCGTAGCAGCACGTGGAGGCAGAGGACAAGTGGTGCGATTGTGATTGCATAATTCAAAACAATTCTGTCACCTTATCTTTCTCTTCTCTTTTCCCTTGTTCTCATATTTGCTCTTATAACGGTCCGCCTTTGGACGTCCAGGACCACGTTTCGGAACAGGGGATAGAACAACATCAGTGGGATTATTTTCAAACTGTTTTTCAGAATCTGGAACTGGACGAATAGCACATGAATATAACTTCTCGTAATAATCTGATGTCCAATACAGCTCCACAAAGTCGTAAACAGATTTATCTGAACCAACTCTGATGCATTGTATTGCATGGCTGCATGGGAATCCATATACCTTCCATCTACGACAACTACAATGACAATCAAGAAGATTCACCATGTGGGAGGAAGTATCTGCGATCACCTCAAATTCGAAATCACCGGACCGATATACCCTATAACCCATGCCATCATCTGTAAGCTGCTTCAGCATATCCTCAGCGTATGGAGTCAATTTGCTATTCAAACCAATTGCATCCTTGTGGCGATCTGAAATCATCTTCATCATCTTCACACGGATGACATTTACAAGTGCTGAAATAGGCATTTTCTTCTCAGCCTTTATCCATGCATTGAATGACTCTGCACAACTAGAAGCAACCTCACCGTATCTACATCCCGGGAAGAATGTGTTTGACCAGTGTTCAGGTTTTTGTTTATTCATCCAATTCACAACATGACCACAATTCAGATCATAAATCTTCTTGATTGCTTGTCTATACCCACCTTTATACAGAAAAATAATAATTAATAAAGAATTAGGTCAATTCACAAAATTATGAAAAAATAAGTGCATTCTCCATTTTCAAAACAAGGATAATAGTCATTCTCCGTTCAAAGCTACTAACGGAGAATGATATTCTCCGTTTAATACAAGACAGATAATGATCATTCTCCGTGTGATGGAAACGGATAATGAACATTATCCGTACTATACAATAAGGATAATAGTCATTATCCGTTCAAAGCTAACGGAGAATGATATTCTCCGTTCAATGCAAGACGGATGATGACCATTCTCCGTGTGATGGAAACGGAAAATGAACATTATCCATACTATGCAAGACGGATAATACCATTCTCCGTTCTTTGCAGGACGGAGAATGGTCATTCTCCGTTTGATAAAAACGGAGAATGAACATTATTCGTACTATGCAAGACGGATAATACCATTCTCCGTTCAAAGCTAACGGAGAATGATATTCTCCGTTCTATGTAGGACGGAGAATGGTCATTCTCCGTGTGATGGAAATGGAGAATGACTATTCTCCGTCTTACTGACACGGATAATAGTCATTCTCCTTGTTAAATTAATGGTAAATACATAGAAAATGTGCATATATCTGTCTTATTAACACACCTGGAGTTAGAGCATATACTGCTTGCCTCCAAGCTTCAAGTACATGCGGATACACTCTTTCATTTCCTTTCTCTTTCATCGGTATGTTATTCTTCATGTGATAATAGCAATAGTTATGGTAATCATTAGGAAACACTTTAGGGACTTCAGAAACTAGACCAGTGCCTTGATCCGAAAGAAAAATAATACGCCTACTACATCCAACAACATTCTTTAGATTTCTAAGGAACCATTCCCAATTGTCACCATCTTCGCCTGAGACTATACCGTATGCAATAGGATAGAACTGTTGGTTACCATTCTTTGCTGTAGCAGACATCAAACATCCTCTAAACCTCCCTGTAAGGACAGTAGCATCCAAATATAGCATTGGGCGACAATATTGAAAGCCTTCTACGCAAGCCCCATATGAAAGAAAAAGCCGCTCAAACCTCATTGATGAATCATCTTTCTGGAAGTCGATAACGGAATCATTATTGGTTTCCTTTACCTTGTTGACATACCAACACAAGTCACTGTAAGATCTAACATCATCTCCGTACATTTTCTGGTGCACCAGCCTAATTCTGTGGTATGCCTGTCCATATGTAACAGATAAACCGTAGTCGACCTTGAAATCATCGACAACAGATTTTGCGGACTTTTTAGGATGCATCCGAACAATGTCACTAACCAAACTTTTTACAAACTTTGCTGGAACAACCAGATTACCTTTATCCATATAGCCAGCTCCACAATTATGTTCTCCCACATACCTCTTCACCTCAAAATTTTGATTATCTTTCGAAATAGATATAGCATGGAAGCTCCACAAACAAGCATGTGTCTTGTAATTCTTGCAGCAAACAGTATACCTCCTCGGCTCAGATTTCAAAATGTGGAATGGATGACGAGATTCAAAACATACCTTTCTAACAGCATTCCTAACTTCTTCAACACCATTTAGAAAAATCTGACCAACATCAGTAATTGATCCAGGCCACATATCCGATTTCCTCTTCTTCACTGTCTCAGTTGAGCCCTCATAAAATTGTACTACTCGTTTGTCCTTTACAGTAGGAGAATATCTACTCAAAGAACTAGAGGAGGAAGACGAAGGTCCCATGTGAAAGCTTTGACAAGGAAAAGATGTTGATGAAGAACATGGAGAGTATATTTGCTCCACAAATAGATCAAAACTCACATTATGAGTACCGTTAAAACCACCAACCAATGAGCGAAACCAAAAATCACTTTCAACATACAGTTCAGTCCCATCAGAGTGCAAGAACCTGAAACGGAAGGAAAGTGGATCCAAAGAAGTCCATTGATCGCACACTTTAATCTTTAAAAAATCCACGGTACTTTTATGTGTGACACGGCAGGAAACTATGTCTCCCTTGAAACAAATGTTAACTAAACAACTTGATTCCATACCTTCCCCCCTGATAACATAAAAACATAAGAGGTCACAAATAGAACAATAAAATTGTCATCTAATAATGATTATTCTCCGTCTAAAAATAACGGAGAATAAAAATTCTCCGTTCGGAACTAACTTATAATGATCATTCTTCGTTTAAAAGTTAAACAGAGAATGATATTCTCCGTCTAGTAAACACGGAGAATAGACATTCTCCGTCTAAATATAACGGAGAATAATTATTATCTGTCTGTAACTTATGGATAATGCTCAATATCCGTATAATGATCATTCTCCGTCTAAATATAACGGAGAATAAATATTCTCCGTTCAGAACTAACTTAGAATGATCATTCTCCGTTTAAAGTAAAACGGAGAATGATATTCTCCGTCTAGAACACACGAAGAATAGACATTCTTCGTCTAAATATAACGGAGAATAATTATTATCTGTCTGTAACTTATGGATAATGCTCATTATCCGTATAAAAACATACGGAGAATGTTATTCGCACAAAATAACAAGATTTTAATCTCTCTAACATTTTCTAAGTTAATAATCTGCATAACAAATTCAAATTCAGCATAAATTTCGAGATATACGAAGGTGATGGATGAATTTCTACAGATCTGAACTCTCACCTTGTTTTAAGATCTATAAAAAGAAAAGAAGAAGATCTTCTCTCCACAATTGACCTAATCGCCGGAAACCACGAAGATGATGATGATGATGATCGATGATGATGAAGGATGATCGACGTTCAACTGACGAAAACCACAATGAACTACGAACGATTTTGCGATCTCTGATAAAGATGATATCAATGGATTTCAAATTTCTCGTGAAGAAGAAGAATACGAATTTTCCAATCCAAATCTGAGTTTGCGAATTCAAAATTATATATAGATGTCCAAATTTGCGCGAAGGGGTATTTTTGGAACTATGATAATGGCAAATTTTGTAAATACAGAGCATCTATAGAGAATCTTGAAATATTTAACGTGAAAATACTTAATTCTGGGTATTTCATAAAAATAATCCAGCGGGTGGGCATTACATAAAAGCCCACCCAGAAATTGGGTTTCTCAGCAATTTTCATATATATATATATATATATATATATATATATATATATATATATATATATATATATATATATATATATATATATATATATATCAGGCGGACCGACACGGTTCAAGCCCCCAACCGACATCCACACTGGAAGAGTTTTCAAGTCCTACATTTTTACTTTATCAAATTTTGTAGCACTTGAAAGCTGTAATGGACACTTGTCCATACTTTAAAATTACTAGAAAGCTAAGAGACACTCCAGATTTCGAACGTGTTCTAACTCCGCTATATTAATTACTGAGCCCACCAAAATTAACTATTCCTACCAAATAGGGAAGGAAAATGAAGAGGGAAAATAGAGAGGAAAGTTTCTACCAAACATGGAAGAAAAATAGAGATAGAAAATGAGGGAGGAAAAAAAAAAAGAAGAGGTTAATTTGGAGTGTTTGCTTGGAGTGTAACATTGTGTGCCAATATCAAAACGACACTCCAAAAGTAATATTTTTATATAATTTTCAATAATTTGGAGTATGTATTTGGAGTGCTTCCACTGTGGATGCACTAAGGAGGTGTAGGTGTGTGGGTTCTAATAAAAAAATATTATTGATATCGATGAGAATTGTACAATCGTACAATAATATTTGTTAGTACAACCAATATAGTTACTGTCATAACTAGATTCCAAATAATTAGCATGACTACTGACTATGTCCAGCCAATATCATGGTATCGATGGTAATATTGTAACGTCCCAATCCCAATATACAAAGGACTAGGTATACGTAACATGCTAGTGTTTGCCATTAAAAAAACAAGTAGTACAATCTTTGGTATTGAACTATGCATTTTAATTACAAACAGAACAGAGTACAATGTAGGACTTAGATGTAGTCCTAGGAGTACACTTTTGTTTTTTTATCCGGGAACTGTGTCGATGGAGCGAGTGGTAATACGTTGACTCCGTTGACGATCTGACAACGATCTCGAATTCTCTGAAAGTCTGAATTGCTTTAGACGCCGGAGCGTTTGAGGAGTATTCAACAAGTGGAAGCTCTGGACCTTTTTACTTGCAGAATTAGACGTTGTCTGTGTGATGAAGGAATGATCCTTCTATTTATAGGCAGCAGAATGATCTGCTTATGCGCGTATATGCGGTATGCGCCTGGAGAGCTTGCACGTAGGGACGTCACGTGGCTAATGTCGTTGGGCGTATGGATGATGCGCCCTGAAGTTGAGGCCGAATCCGTTCTGAACTGCACTGTTGGGCTGCGGTGGAGCTGACAGGTGGCAGTTATTGAGATTATGTTGTTGCTGAAATCTTGGATGGTTAGCACCCATTCGTAGGCAGAACTAAGTCAAATTACACGTGGCGCGTGTTCATGACTCAAAGATCTCGGATGTGGTGGGGCGTGATCTGTCAGGATGCGCCTAGAATCCGGCGCATGAGGAGACTTGGCTCATAACTTTTTAGGAGTCACAAACAAGTCTGGGCGCATGGCTTTTAAGGCGCATGCAAACCTTTCGGGCGCATGGCCGTGGAGGCACACTCAAGGACTTGCTCTCTGTGTTTTGGAATCAGGAGTAAGTCGGAGACGCATGGCTTTTGAGGCGCATGCAGATTTCTTGGCGCATGGCCGCGGAGGCGCATGCTAGTGGTCGGTCGGCCAAGCGGCAAAGCACAGCTGTAACCGACAGAACGTAATGATGAAGATGACGTTGGCGACTCTTCATTTTTTAAAAAAACTGCCAACTGTTCTGACATCGAGGCGTGGGCCGCTATCGTTTCAGTCACTTCAGCATTAAATGCTTTGACGGGTGGCAAGCTTCGTATGGGCGCATCGATTTGTCCTCCATTAAGCGCATGGGTCTGTGCTCCGTTGGGCGCATCAGTACGGATCGCATGGTGCTAATGGGCGCATTTACTACGTGGCACCACTACAAGAATAAGGGCTTTTCCTGACGGTGATTCCCCGTCAAGAAATGGGTATCTTGACGGTTGCAGATCCGTCAACTAGGCCGGAGTCAAGAAAAGACCCCCCCTTTTCTTGACGGTCCCTGAAATGGCTTTTCTTGACGGTTTTTTGCCGTCATTTTAAGTAATTTTCCACTACTAAAATATGATCTATTAGCGACGTAATTTAGCGACGGCGTAAAATTACGTCGCTATATATGGAAGTCAGCGACTCCTTTATATCAACATCGCAAAACGTCGCTGAATAGCGACGTTCAGCGACATGTATAAAATTACGTCACTGAATAGCGACGTTACGTCGCTGGATTATTAAAATATGTCGCCAGTTTACGACGTTTAGCGACGTCCTCATGTGACGTCGCTAATATTTTTACTTAGGGCACAGCGTTTCGTTTTTCCCACTCACTCGAAATTTCCAATTTTTTCCACTACTCCTTCCCCCCCTCCGGCGATTCCTTCGGCGACCCCTTCCCCCCCCCCCCCCGGCGACTCCCTCCCCCCCGGCGACTCCCTCCCTCTCCGGCGACCCCTACCCCCCCTGTCGAGCTCCTCCTCCTCGAGCTCAGGTAAACCCTAACCTAACTCCTCCTCCTCCTCCTCTCCCACGGACACACACACACACGGACACACACGCACACACACACAGAGACACACACACACACACACACACACACGGACACACACGCACACACACACAGAGACACACACACACACGGATCACACGGACACACACACAGATGGACACACACACACACACAGGACACATTGTGTCATGTTGTGGTGGACACGAGACACTATGTTGGACACGTACACATAGCCTAGATCCTTTACCAACCATTTATTTTCCATTTTAACATGTTTTTATATATCAATTTCTAAATACCCTATGTTGACTGATACTTTGTTAATTTATTGTATTTTCTAATTTTGAAAACCCAGTTTTGACAACCATTTTAACCTAGTTTAATGCTTTAATTTAGATGTTTAAAACCCTAGTGTAGTGTATCTTTATGTGTGCTGACTGAGTTTCAAGTTTGGGGTGATTTGGTTAGAGTTTTGGTTCTCGATTTGGGTTTGAGGTGAATGGGTCTGAAAAATGTTATAGGAGTATGTAATGTTGTGTGAAATGAACTGATTTCCTTTCTTTTCCTTTCCTATTTGACTGAACACAGTAAATCCCCTTACTATCCAGATTGGACTGACCTATAGTTCATATCACTCACTCACTCACTCACTCTTGCCTAGGTACACACACGCATATAGCCTAATACAAGCATGTTAGCCTCCCTCATATACACGTATATGTGACTGTCACATGTAACAGTCAACACACTCACCCCCCATTCACATGTGCATGTACACACACCACCCACTCTCTACTTCTCTCTCTATATATATATATGTTTGATAGATGGTATTGTATACATATATACATAACTATATCATGTAACTCATATGTGTGTCTGTGATATTTAACTCTATGCATGTACACACACCACCCACTCTCTACTTTCGTTATACACTTGGTGGGAGACTTTTTATCATCTTTCATTTTTATTTGACTCTATTGGATGTTTGTGAGGATGTGTGTCTGTGATATTTACTTTGCACTGCCTCCTATTTTTATTGTGATATTTACTTTGTGATATCTGCGACGGGATAACAAATATACCTACGCTGGGTTATAAGCGATGATCTGATATACAAAGGAGGTGCTGCCAAAATTTTAAAAAAAAATATTGTGTATTTTTGTTAAGATGTGTGTCTGTGTTTACAGTGAATGTGAAATGCAGTGTTCGGAACCATCGACAGTTTCGATTACTGTTGTATGTTTTATCTTGGATAGAAATAGCAACAGTTCAGGGTGCACTTCTGAGAGCTTCATTTTCACGTCCTTCACTTTCTCGGACGTCGTAAAGGTTCCCGAGAAGGTGAAGGACGTGAAGAGGAAGCTCTGAGAAGTGCACCCTGAACTGTTGCTCTTTCTATCCAAGATAAAACATAGAACAGTAAGCGAAACTGTCGATGGTTCGAACACTGCACTTCACACACACTGTAAACACAGAAACACAGCATAACAAAAATATCAATTATATTTTTTTAAATTTTTTTTAACATTAGCGACGTATAGCGACGTTCTGCGACGTACTGCGACGGCAAATAGACGTCGCTATACGTCGCTAACTAGCGACGTTACGTCGCTCGACGTCGCTAATATACGTCGCTAAGTTGCCCACGTGGCCACGTGGATGCCATGCCTCGTCATCATTTATAAACTTTTGAAGCGTCGCTAGTGGTCGCTTTACGTCGCAATGTTGGCGACGTACTGATACGTCGCTCTCTGTCGCTCATTTGGCGACGTCTAGCGACAATGGACGCCGCGTCGCAAATAGCGACGTTCGGCGACGAAAGTATCATCTGCGACTTGCCTATAAGCGACGTACGTTTTTCGTCGCTAAATACGTCGCAAATCATTTTTAGCGACGTATTTTCTGTATTTAGCGACGTCTCCTGACGTCGCTAATCTGGGTTATTTTAGTAGTGTTCTTGACTGTTTTTAGCCGTCAAGATAGCAGTTTTTAGAAACCGTCAACATAGGAAAAAACTTTTCTTGACTCCGGCCTAGATGACGGCTATTAGCCGTTAAGAAAAGCCCTCTTGCAGCAGAATTGAGTTAATTGTTGACGTTTTATAACCGTCAAGAGAAGCTAAATTTTGTATAGCAAAAATTCCATTTATAATTATATATTATGAATCGAACACATACATAATATCAATATTCCACAAGATATACATACATCACATAACTACAAAATCTAATTTTTATATTAATAAACTTATATTGTTCATACACCACAAACTTCGAATACGTCCAACACGTCCAACCACAAACATCTAACACTTGTCCAACCACAAACATATCCAACCAAAGTATGTAGTTTTCATACAACTTAAACATTCAAAACTGAAAATTATACAAATAAAACCAAAATATATAGCAAACCCGGCCGGAGCACATCCCTCCCATATTCACAACACCTTCATTTTCCATATATAGTTCCTGAGAGAAGAAGAAAAATATATTTAATCATTTATGTGCACTTGCTACTTACAATATTATGTTAGATGAATTATACCAAGCTGGAAGAGTTGCTGACGCAAGAGAAATACAAGATAAAATGATTGCTTATGGAACTTCCCTAGAACTCCACACCTATCATATAATATGACATGGACTTTGTAAAATCACCACACTAATGAGGCCATGAATCTGTTCGACACCATATCGTGTCAAAAGGAAAAACTGGAAGCTAGGACCTTCAATATTTTAATTGAAGGAATGTTTCAAGATGGTAAAGTTAATGCAGCAAAGGATCTCATTAACACACCAATAGATATGTAGGACAAGAAAAAAGTTAATGCATCAAAGGAGTACATATACCCCTTCACATTGTTGCCCCCATTCAATGTTAATGCAACAAATTCTTCATATGGCACGGCCTCTCAAACCAGTCCTAAACAAGCCTAACACATGCACATTCAACTCTAACACCTACACACTTGCACTCTCAACCTACAAGTAACAAGTACGTGTACCACTCACATACAAATTGGTATCCAGGATACGCAAAATGCACAAATATGACACTAATTCCTAGGTAGGATACCAAGCACCAGTTGATAAACAAATCCTACACATGATATCCACACAATAATATGTGATACCAAGCTATAAGATATCAATATCAATCCTTTATACACAAATCTCTACACCAACACATCTCATAGAAAACACATAGCTCACCTCATGGTACTCCCAAGTACCAAACACAAAATAGAATACCCATAAATGGTTCATACTCACAAAAATGTTCTTAGTCTAGCGTAAGGAATGTATAACGATAACACAACAGAAATGTTCTCTCTTGCACAAGGAATGTATAACTTCAAATAGTAATTTATTACCTCGAAGGGCTCTCATATGGGATAATGTAAAAGGACCGGCTCCACATTTATCTTTTGAAGCTGTGATAACAGGTTACCCATAAATGCTCCAATAAACTTTCAAGCTTGTGATCTGCATTTCGGACAAGTGAAGAAAATTCAAATTATCTGACATATTCATAAAAGGACCAAAAGCAAAATCCAGAAAACCAATCTCAGACTCTTACCCTGTACAAGGATATAAAACTTTACCTAAAACATTTGCCACCCACATGTAGTAATTCCTGGTTTTTGCCATCCACTTGGGCATATAAAACCATCAGGAGGGCGCTCTCCCCGTTCCTGGCATATGTTCACATCTGCAACAATGAAACCAGGGTAAAAAATCATTTCAGTTAACAAAACATTGAGATTAATATTGCATTCTATATAGGGTCGTTTCTAAAATAGCACAACGTAAAAAAAGTTTCGAGTAAGATCTCATTTCTGGTGCTCCAATAGTTTACTAAGTGAAATAATGCATTCTATATAGGATCATTCCTGGAGGGAAGTCCAGGTACATAAATCTAGTTACAGTTTTTTGGACCATTCGTCGAACCCATATTGAAAGATAAAGCCCAACGGCCACAACCATTTGCTTACTTATAATCCTCACAATTACACGCATGTAAATTAAAAATTACAAATTGATGCAGTAGAAAGTCTAGATTGACCTGACATGTATTGAGTTTTAATAGCTTGACAAGAAAACATACAAAATATAAGATGATTTATTGAACAGATATCCTATAATTCTTAGTGACAAGAGAACATACAAAATATAAGAAAGGCTTTACAAAAGGAGAACTTCTACAAAAAGAAATATCCTAAGACTACAGCCAAGCGCAACAAACTGCCATGCGTCCCATGCCAGGCGCATCATCAGTCAGGTGCGTCTCTTCAGCATCTCAGCCAGGCGCGTCTCTTCAACGTCTCAGCCAGGCGCGTCTCTTCAACGTCTCAGTCAGGCGCATCTCTTCAGCGTCTCAGTTAGGCGCATCACCAGCATATGCGCTCCACTTCAATCCGATCAAGTGCTTCGGCTAAAGGAGCATCTTTGAGCATAACAAGAGCGGGCGATCAACCCCACTGTTGCAGGAGAAAGAGCTCTCCAAAGCCCAAGGAAGAAGAGAGCACCGCAATTCCGATCTGCGGCTTTTCCGGCATAACGGAGACGGGACTCGAGCATCCCGATCATTTGATGCAACAGGCACCTTCGGCCTGCATCGGGAGCCCGCGATTCCGACTTTTGGATGTAACAGTCACCTTCACGAATGCATACGAAGACGAATCGACGCATCTTCACCCTGGGGAGCGTCTTAGCAACAGAATGTACTCAGGCAAAGAAGTTCATCTTCGTCGAGAAGTCAAGGGAGAGACAACAAAACTCTCTCAAATTGTTGCTATTTATAGGCCAGGACAAATCAAACCCATGCGCCAAGTGGCAACTTTCTCAAAGTTAGTGCAATGAACTTGAATTTACGATGATGAATTTGCCTTTTCGAATTCAGCCAAGCCAAAATGGCTATTTAAAGCACTCGAAGAACTCAACAGTCGGACCAATGAAAGATGCGTCATGCAACAAATGCGCCGGTCAGATACCGCGCATCATACAGACGCGTCCATCAGTACCGAGCGCCTCATAAAGATACGCCCCACGTATTCCCATGCGCCTAGAGGAACGCAGATCGATGTGCCGACTTCGGCTCGTCACCTACCGAGCAATTAATGCGAAAGTGACAGAGTTGGCAGCACGCCCCCCGAGGACTGAACAGTCGATAGCTTTCTGCAGAAAACGAAGCGCCGCGGACGTCAGCATCATCATTACTCTCCTCTGACGGTTACAAGCCACGTAGCCGATCAAACCACTTGCATGCGCCTCAAAAGCCATTGTCACGCCCCAGAACCAGAATACTGGAGAACGGGGGAATGACTCAGCCAGCTACGTATTACGGGTAGATGAATACCGTATAATACGATCAATGCTGTCTAACCAGACGAGGGGGTGCATACTACATAAAAGTCTTACTATGGTCATTACACATCTATTATCTCAATCGTTCGAACAAGGAAACAGAAAATAGAGAACATATAAGATAAAGCAGTAAGGCGTCCCAAACGCTCAGTCAAAATGTTCTTTGAGATCTGGCTTTACAAAACATAACCAGATGATATAGCAAGTATACACAATTGTTTATCAGCTGCAGTCTGACTTAATTACAATTATGCAAAAGTAAATACAAGACTATCCGACTAACATGTCGACGCCAAACGGCTAAGTATAAAGTAAATGACAAAACGAGCGGTGAAGTAAGGAACCCACTCGAGTCCTCCTGCAATCATGCCCCTAGTATTGACCATCTTGGAGGTAGAAGTAAGCTGGATCCTCGGGGACCGGCTCTAAATCTGGCCATGCAAAACCAGAGAGGTTAGACCTCTAATAGCAAGTACCACAAGGAAGGACGATATGAAGGATTAAACCAGTATGTAAGAGAATATAATAATAGATCTCTGCTTCCCACTAGGATTCACATAACATCACGACACTTCGAACCAACCTCCCAACCAAACAAGGACAGAAGTTGGCCCGTCATGTCCTGACATTCTGATCATCTCAGTTAGGCAACAGAGTAGATACAGTACACAAACAAATCATCTTGAACGGCCAATCAATTCCTACGGCTTGCTATTGTGAGTCCCAAGTTATCCTGGAATTATGCAAAATAGGGATTCCTCAGTTCTTACTATGTGCGAGCAAGGCTAGTCTATCCAGTCAATCAATTGCGCCAATCATGTAGTTAGACGAGTCCCAACGGGACGCCCGCTGTTATAGCATGTACAATAATATAAGAAGATACTGTTCCCTGCCCGTGTGACAGATTTACAGTATCTGTGGGAACCAGCCGGCCCGTCGGGCACTTAATAGTCCCAAGGGGGCTGCCATGTAAGAACTCGGAAATCTATTCTCTCTATGCCATCATTATTTTATTTAACTTAATAGTCCCTACGTTGAGCGAAGTTCTATGCCGTGGATCATGGCCATTCAAATGAGTACTTTCGTACGGGGTACGATATGCGCAACTCTACAACGATACCCGTGCGGCTAGGTTGTAGGTTTTACATAGCGTAATGCAACAATCAAATCTAACCACGGAGTAATCATGCCTTGACCATAAAGTACACATGCTGTTTTTATAAGATAAATAAATAACTAAATAATAAATACATAATTTGAAGTCTGCATGTGCCTGTATGCCAATATCCGGGATCGGCTAATCGAGTACAATAGTTCATTACATGAACGTGTCTCATTCATTTATTTTAATAAGACGACTAGCCAGTCTCTTAGTTCCAACTAGGAACGCATGATCAATTATTAGTCAATGTCACAATCATTATCAATGGTGACAAGGCATGAAAGTCAATCAATATTACATGGGGTCGGGTCTATAACTCTCAGGGTTAAGTTCTAGTCATACTGGATATCCATGGATCAATCAGGACACAAGGCGCATTCTATATAACAATCCATTTTAACAAATTTAACATATCATGATTTATCAAGAAATTCACGCAAAAGGCGTAAGGATATAATAGAAGAATTATCATGCCATCATTAAATGAATAGGTTGTGGAATAAATAAAAACACCCAGGTCAGGAAGTCACGCCAACAAGTCTATGCTAAGGCCAAAAGTCACGCAAGAAGTCTATGCTTAAGACCAACAAGTCACGCTAAGTCTAGCTGGGGTGAGCGTAGAAAATGGGCGTGAACAGCGAGCGTGAAAAAAAATGATACACACTGGCAAGCGTGAGCGTGAAAAGTCACGCAAGCAAGCACAGCGTGAGCATGACTAAAAAATACACGCACGCTCATGAGAACATGAGCGTGACTGAAAATACACGCTAACATGTAAGAACATGAGCGTGTCTCAAAATCCACGCAGACACGTAGAGACGTGTGCGTGACTGGGCTGATGTTTTACGCGAGCACGTAAGAACGTGTGCGTGCAACATCTCCCGAACTCCAAGTCCTATGGAGCCTTCGTTCCAGTGCCAGAAATACACGCTAAGTTGGTGGACCAAAACCCATGAACAATCGAAATACAACAACTTAGATCTAGGAAAAACCAGCCATAGAAATCTAAAATGCCAAGAACTAAACTCTCTCAGAATCATGAGAGGAAGAGTAATGATCCACAAAAATGGATGAAGGAGAAGCAAGTTTGCACTTGCCTACTGCTACTGCTGGTGGGTGGAGAGTGATGAGAGGAAGAAGAAGTAATGGTGAGAATGAGTAATGAGGAGAGAGAATGGAGAGGGTGGCTTTAAATAGGGGGAGTGGTGGTAGGTGGGAGCTAATGGGCCGGGTTGGATTCGGATTCATCCATGAACCCGAGAACCTAACCTAGGCCGAACCACATAAGCAAGGCTACAAGCAGGAATAAAAGCAGGAAGAAATGCAAAAATAAAGTTGCAGGAAATAAAATTACAGGAAATTAACTAACATAAAAATTTAAAGAGCAGATAGTTAATTAACATGAAATTAAAGGAATTTAAATACAGGATAATATATGATAAATACTAAATAAATACACATAAGTTGTACATGTATATATAAAAATACGTATTCCGGGAACGGGGAGTGACAGCCATGCGTCCAGACTGGTTCGTAATTTCTAAAGATTACGAGCTAAGTCTCCTCATACGCCCGATTCCAGGCACAGCTCATCAGTTCTTTCTCCACTAAATTCGAGATCTTCGAGCCATGGACGTACGCCACGTGTCCTTTGACTCAGTTCAGCCTATGAAGGGGTGCTAACCACCCAAGATCTCAGCAACAGAAAGATCCTCTCTACTGCCACGTGCCAGCCACAAATGCAGCATGAAGGATTCAACCCACAAATCATGGCGCATCATCCATGCGCCCTCCTCCCGTCAGCATCAGCCACGTGGCATTCCCACGTATAAGCGTATCCTACATGTGCGCACATGAGCAGCCCAACTTGCTGCTTATAAATAGTGGGATCATTTCCTTCTTCCACACACACACAGACAGAGACATATACAGACATACACCGTCAAAGACAGAAGTAACCAGATCATCAGAGTTACAGAGACGCACGTCTGCTCAGAGAGATCGGAAGAGACACTCAACGTCTTCTTCCCCCTCCGCAAGCTCTGGCATCCAGAGCAACCCAAACCTTCAGAGAACCTAAAACCGTCGTCAGATCGTCAACGGAGTCAACGCATTACCACTCGCTCCACCGACACAGGACCCAGATAAAAACAAAAGTGTACTCCTAGGACTACATCTAAGTCCTACATTGTAACATTGTTCTGTTTGTAATTGAAATTCCAATCAAAGATTTTAATGACAAACACCTATTATGGGGCCACCATTGAGGATCAGGCCTTAGCCCACGAGGATGTACCTGCGGGCAACCTCGTCTAGTTTGTTGTCTTAGTCGCTCTGGACTTGTGAGCAGGAGTGTTTAGGCTATATGTATTTTGATACTGGACTTAGTATCCAGTTTTACATTTTGGCTTTGTATTTAAAACATATTCGTATTTAGATGCTGTGTTGTGATAATTTCTTTAAATATGACAAATATAACTGTTAGCACACTTTGATCTTTTACTGTCTACTTTTAAAAAAGAACATCTTACTACGCTATAACGTAAGCGTAGGCTGGACATGGCTCAATCCGGTCCAACAATTTGGGTAACGGGTCGTGACACATGCATATAAATATTTTCGAAGGAAATTGGTTATTACTCATCTACGAGAGTTTTAGTAACAAATTTGGAAGCTATAGATTCTATAGAGACAAGTCAGGTGGCGGCCTATCAAACAAATAATGTCTTCTATGATTACATGCAAAGGTTTGTCACTATATATTATTGTGGTGGTTAGACAAAAAATCTACATTCTCAAATGATTTATAATAGCATTGATCATTTTTTTAGAATATAGCACTTGACTTGATTAAACATGATTGCTTGCATATATTTTGGAGCACCTAAATGGGTGCATGCATGACATGTGTTACATTGCATGTCCGGAGGAAATCAGTCGCCTGCAAACTAATTTTTGCATGTCGCAGCGGGTTCCTGGCCCCGAAAGGCACTAAAATTGACAATCACAAAATATGGTTGATAATACTTTGGAATTTCTAAAGAAAAAAAGGCTGATGTCTGGTTGTCATACAAATTATCATGGACCTGAAGTTCTATGTCTAATAACTTACAAACACCAAACTGAATGTTGGTATTTCATAGGTGCATATATTTTGAAGTTGCAAATCTGTCCGTAGGGATACTATGGATTTATTATTATCCTACCAACTGTCATAGACCCGAATTTCTATGTTTAGAATTATTATTACTGATTAGTAATATTTTTATTTGCAACTATTGATAAGATATTGATATATCTAGAAACTAGAATCCATTAAAACTAGATACAGATATTTTATGCATGACTGATTGTACTACGTACCAACACCATCCTTAAGAATAGAATATTTTCTTCCAACAAGAATACTAGTATGGAAATAATATCCATAATAGCTGGACATGGTCATATTATTGACGGCTACGACAGAGCCCACTTAATTTTACCCAATAGAATCCACCTACTTATACAAACTGTTTTATACTCTTATAATTCCAGAAGATTCTTTCTGAGAGTAAAAATGGGTCTCGTATTAAAACGCTAAGCAAGTGAAATAAATTTTTGTGTAACCACTAGCCTAGAGAACCAGAAGTTCGTCCTAGAGAACCAGAAGTTCATCTTAGAGAACCATAAGTTCGTCCTACAAAGATTATCCAGCTATTCACTTTGTCAAGTCACATACTATATTGAGCCATAAGCTCAATCCTATGTCTATTGTGAGCCAGAAGCCGAATGATCCTATAATTTTTAAATTTGACATGGTCGACTAAGATATTCCGACTAAGACATTTTGGGACAATGGTGATAAGAATTATTATAACTAATTCGTGTGATCATTTCTTACCAAATTATAGCATACACCCTTGATCTCAAAGATAAGTTTGTTTCTAAACCATCAATCCTGAAGATTGTATATGAATAACTAGTAGCATAGTCTCAAATTGCATTTCTTTTATATGGCTTTTGGTATTGTTTGAAACTAAAATATTGGCATCTATGTTTTGTGAATTATACTCTCCTTAGACTATTATATCTTCTAGACATAAGTTTTTTTATCTGTCACGTTAATAAGACAGAATTCCCGTCGTTAGGGGGAGATAAGAAGAAGATAAATGCTTGTTCCAGAAGAATGTCGTGAATTATCGTGATAGAAGAACTTCATGAATCATCGTTCCAAAAGAACGTCATAAAACATTGTTCCAGAAGAATGTATAATAGCATACTTTCACTTTATCTAATCTTGAATAAATTAGGAGAAATTATTTCTTCTACTTCATTACAAATAAATTAGATGCTTACTCGATTATGTTGTATATATAGTTGTACCAACTATGAATCTATTTTCTGACAGAAGTACCAAAAGAACCAAATAAAGACAGTAAATAAATAAGTTATATAGTAAGAATGCGTAAGACCTAAAGGTTCTAAATATTCATCTCTCCAGAAGAAGAGGCCGAATAATACTAAAGATTCTAAAGATTCAGCTCTCCAGAAGAAGAGACCGAATAATATAACACACCCTAATACTCTTGAAGAAGCAGCTCCCGAAGAAACATCTCTTGTTGAGAAAAAGTCCATGACGGTCCGGAAGATGTCATGAACCAAAGATCAAATTTCTCAAAGTATATCACTCCGGTAGAGGATATACCTCAGATTCCAGAAGAGACTGAGAAAGAGGTACTGGTACCATGAAATCTATGTTTTATACATAGTTAAGAGAAATTTGTAATCAAGAAGTTTGTCATAAATAACATTATCAAATAAGAATAAAAAGGGTGATAAAATAAAATGATAATACTAAACCACGAATAATCTGATGACAAGATACGATATCTCTCGCAAAACGTGGAGTATTCGGTCCTATAGTACAAAATCCAAAAAGAATAAACCCGGTAGGTTTTGAATGTATGTTTGTCCTATATACAAAACCCAAAAAGAATAAATCTGGTAGGTTTTGAATGTGTGTTTGTAACAAATAGATATCCAAATATTTAAGAGCAATGTTAGCTCAAGGATTCTCGAAATGATCATGAATATAATATGAATGAATATATTCTTCGATCATGATAACATATACGATGAGATATATCCTCGAAGGTCGAGGATTTAAAATTTTCAGGTATATCCTTGAAGGATTTTATATTACCATGTTATCTCCGAAGGATCTACAAATGAGACATATATAGACTAAACCATCTAGAAGAATGTGATAGGCTCATTGAGTGTATGCAGAAATCCCTAAACGGATTCATCAAAATGGTCTATAGAGTACCTCCTGAAGACAAAATCTCCTAAAGAGATTAAAGTACCTCTTCAAGAGAAAATCTCCTGAAGAGATAGGAAATATGATAATATCTTCCGAAGAGATTGGAATCTCCCGAAGAGATTATAATTTTTCGAAGAGATTGGAAACTCCAAAAGAGATATTATATAATCGCTTGTAGAGAACTCTAGAATAGATAAATCTCCAGAAGAGATCTCTTGTAATATTATGAAAATATAAATCTTTAGAAGATATCTACTATAATCTCATAAAGATATAATATATATCTTCTGAAGAGATAAGATAAAATAATGTTGATCTCCTGTAGAGATAAATCTCCTGAAGAGATAAATCTCCTGTAGAGGTTTAATATGAAGAATATACCAAAAATGGTCACGTCAATCAGATCCATTATGACCAAAAGAACATGTTCTGGTCCTGAAGTACCATATGTAAATACAAATTCTTTATTGTCATTCACTCCGTACAATATTTTATGTGAATCTGCTGATATGCATCTACACACATATACTGGAATGAGATAAGGCACGCAAAATTTTCTTGATGAATGTTTTGATCTAATGAGATATGCAGGTGAATGATATTTATCTGATATTCATTAAAGGGATTCCACAAGCAAGGTATGTTTCATAAATAGTGTTGCAAATATTTTAGAGATAATTAAAGCAAATCACTGCGGCAAATTCATCAAAGCAAATGAAGAATGTGCATGGCGATGATTTCAACCGTTCAACAATCAAGCAAATCACTACATGTATACATTAGGATATGAGAATAATGTATAAAAATGTATAGTCCAAAATTGGGGGTGGATGTAATATTCAGATGTACTGGAGGGTTGTTTTTCTTTCTTTATTGATGTAAGAACTATATCAATTTTTATAATTTGTGGGGGAGCATCCTGAAGATACATGCATCCCGAAGATGCTAATGAAGACATCTTGAAACATGTCTTTGCGTATTGTACTATTTTTCTTTGTTGAGATTTTTTCTACTGGGTTTTTCCTCCTAAAGATTTTTAATGAGGCAGTGTAAGTTCACCCACTTGGATTCCTGAAGAATCATATTCCCGAAGAATATTATTGTACTCTTTTTCTTTTCTATGAATTTTTTCCAAAAGATGGATTTTTTCTTAGAAAAATTTTTAATGAGGCAATAATTAAAGTGGACATCTAAGGGAGAGTGTTGTGATTTGGATAGACCCAAATATGGATGTCCTTTATCCATAGCCACAACAAACTCTATTACATTCCCTCTTTATATGTTATCAATGGGAAAAACTACGTACATTCTTTCTGGCTACCAATATTATTCTCTTTCTCTTCTATTTCTCTCCAACTTTTCCAATTCCAAGCAATGCCTAAAATAGTTATATAAAATAGTTTTAGAACTAATTTTAGAGTTGATATACAAACTTTCGAACCCTAAAAATTAAATTTAGGTTTTTAAAAAATCGAACCGAGCCGACAGTCGGACTTCAAACGAACAAGACTGTAGGCAAATTCTACACTTTTATAGTATATATAGGACTGTAGAATTTTTCTACAGTCCTATAGTATCTGCAAGACTGTATGGACTGTAGAATTTTCTACAATCATGTATATAAGCAGGACTTTAGAATTTTCTTATAGTTCTAAAGGATTGGGAGTCAAAATATATGTTGACAGTAAGTTCTAATTATGAGTAACAACTAGCTGACAGTCCTATCATAATTTAGGACTGTCAAGTTTATTGACAGTCCTAAATGATTTGGGCTTTAATATACTGACAATGAGTTTCAATTAGGACTGTCAACTTTGTTGACAGTCCTAATCTCTTATAGGACTGTCAGTTTATTGACAGTCCTATATTATGGTAGGATTATCAACTTTGTTGACATCCTACATTATGGTAGGACTATCAACTTTGTCGATAATCCTAAAGCAAGTGTAGGACTATCAACTTTGTTGACATACCTACATTATGGTAGGACTATCAACTTTGTTGACCGGCCTAAAGCAAAAGATTGGGCTGCCCTCAAGCAAAAAAATTGAATGACAAACTTGTAAATAAACAAAAAAGAGAGACTATTCCTAAGTAATTTTTCAAGTGCCTATAGGATTCCCCTCGTAAAAGGGTGCGGCTATACGCAACCCATGACTTACTTAGCATACCCCAAGTGCTAAGTACACCACATTTTAATTGATTAAAATTAGCATAAATGCTAAGTACACCCATCAAATGACCAAAATATCCTTTTCTATTCTAACCTAAAACATATCTATCATTCCTAAGCACACCCCAAATCATTCTAACTTCTCTACTCTCCTCTCTCCTCTCTCAAACCGACCGGCCCCCTCTCCTCTCCGATCCCCTCTGCTCCCAAGATCAATCCCAAGATCATTACTAGGATTTTTCGCTTAGGATCACTGCTAGGGTTTTTCGAATCCCTTCAATCGTGTGAAAACGAAATAAATTTCGATTTTTTTTTGGATTTTCACGGTTCTGTTCGAGCCTGGTTTGTCGATCGCTCGGACTGGAGTTCGACCCACGACAGTCGAATTTCTTTGCTAACGTTCGACCAAAGCTGGTCGAACGAAAAAATAAATGAAAAATACAATGTTCGACCACAACTAGTCGGACAAAGCTATACTGTTCGACCATTACAGGTCGAACTGCCCTATATATGTTCGGCCGACACAAGTCGAGCAGACAGTGTTCCGTTCGGCCTGTGTTGATTGTGCTTATTGCGAATTTTTTTTTTGGGTTCAACGATTCACATACAGTGCTTCAAATCGAGAAAGAAGGATTGTGTCTTTGAAGTGGACTTCCTTCCTCTATGACGCCTTCTTCACAATTTCAAAGTAGGATTTTTCTAGGATTTTGGAGTTGGGTTGGAGAAGAATGTGAAAATAAAAGAAGGAAGAAGAAGGAGGATGGTGGGGGTGTGATAGAAAGGTCATATGGATATATGAGTCTTTTAACATTAATCTAATTTTTAATTTAAGTTATATGGGATGTGTTAAGAAAGTCATCCGGTTGTAAAATTGGAACAGATAATACTCGGTTTAATTAACCTGGTCGCTTACCAGCGCCGGAGAAACGACCCCAAAAGATCCGTCCGCCAAAGATGTCGTCGGTCACCCCCATCCGAACCCTGATGCCTGGCGAACCTCTCCCAAACCCTATCCCTAACTCTAATCCTTCAACATCCACTCTCTCCCTCGTCCCAAACCCTAACCCTAACCCTAACCCTAGCTCGGGACAGGGGGAGCACCCCTACCGGTTCCAGAGGACGGACCTGTGGATGCCGGCGTACCAGTGGCTGGAGTCTCTGGACAGGGATCAGATCGTCAGCGGGGACGAGGTCGCCGAGTGGTTCGACCGGAACGCGGAGTTCAGGGACCGGTTGCTCTCGAGGCACACCAAGTATCACATGATGCATTATGTTCAGAAGCTGCATCTGAAGCTGCTCAAGAAGAGGGGGAAGTACCCAAAGGTGGCATCTTGTCCGCAATTATGTCGTTTTTTTAAAGATTCAATGGAAAATTGTTAAATTTATGCATATATAATGTTTTTTTTTATGTCAATTTTGGTTAATATTAGGTCAATATTCTTTATAAAGGTACCATTTTGTTCGGATTTTCGATAAAACTAACGCTTTAAAAGTATTCCACAAACCAAGAAATATAAAACTACTGTTCATTTTGCTCATCACGTTTTCAAGGCGCTGTTCCACTAGTAACAATTGTGTTTTCAGGACGTGGACTTCAAACATGGAAATTGCAGGATGGACCGGGAAGGATGTTCCCATTTTGAAATCATGTTTCCAGAACACGATTCAAGCCCACCGAAACACGATTTGGAAACTCGATCCAAACAGAGTGGTAGTTTGGTAATAAGCTAGGAAGCACGGTGCTCTACATAAATCTTGGTTGTGTCGTGTCGAACATGTAGTGGACACAGCCTGGGCACTCCAAATACATTAGGATTACATAAAATAGGTAGTAAGTTTAAAAAGTGTCATTTTATGGATTATTTTGCGAAACAAGATTGTTTTAGTAAACAATCTGAGAAACCTACATCCTGTTTAAAAAACCTCTCAATTACCACCACTTAAGCTGAAGACATTTTGTTATCAAACCATGGAAGAAGTCCTGAACCACTGAACTGTTTATAATCCTTTAACCTTAATATTGTAAAAATAATTGTGATAATGAGCTTGCAACCACTCATCTTTTAGGCCTCGTTTGGTTCGCGGAATCATCGGGGTTGGGAAAGGAAAGTGATTACTTTCCTATGTTTGGGTGCCAAAGGAATTGAGGAGGAAAGAAAAGTGATTCCCAATGGAAGGGAAATTAGGTGGGAAAGTGATTCCATCCATCCAAGCAAGGAATCACTTTCCTACATTGAAATATTCACTTTCCTTCCCAAATTCCTTGGCATTTCCAAACACCGGAAAGGAAAATCAATGGGAATTGTAATTTCCCAAAGGAAAGAAAATGCTAAGGAATTGATTTCCTTTCCCTTACATTCCGCGAACCAAACGAGGCCTTAGGGTAACCACTTTGTCTGATACTGACTGCTTAATTGTTTTCATAGCTTTGCATTGCATTGCGGAAGTTTTACTCGTGTTTCTTTGTCAACAAAATATCTGCTTAATGCTACTTTCTTTAGCTAGATTTTACGAGGTTGTAACAATCAATTTTTTATTACATTGTGGAATAGACTATGCTGCTTTCAACTGCAAGGGCTTTGTTAAAGACCTCAAACAGTTTGGCGATTGTGAGAGATAATGCAACGACGATGCAAGAGAACTCTTTCATACGCAAGGATGAAGTCCTCCTGAACTGTACGTAAAGTTTCACTCTCTTTTTTCATCACATTGCCAGTCATAAATTTGAAGTCAGATGACTCAGATCTGTTCAAATTGTCTCTCACCCATCTTCTTAATCTTTATTTTCTTTTGAGTTGAGTGTCATACAGAAAGTTCATCAAACAAGGTATATTACGTAGCATTCACGAGTGGTGGTTATGTTACTGTAGTTGACATGTTTAGCTAATTTTGCGCTTAATTGAAACTCTTCAGCTGGTTCTTGCAACAGACCCACTTTCTGAATAGGAATGGTGAAAGTGATATGTATCAGATCATGAATTGTGATATTTGTGTATGGTAATTTTATTAAGGCATCAAGTTCTCCTTAATCACTCGCCCGACTCACACCAAGTTAAAAAAAAAAACTAAACAATTCAAGCTAAGTGTAACTTAAGTCACTTGGAATAATCAATAAACCATTATTTTGACAAAAAGCTGAAATTGAGTATCATGATAAGAGCATTACGATCAACTAATCATAACTTAAGTCACTTAGAATCATCAAGTAATCATAACTTTAACAAGCAGCACAAAATGAGTATCATTAAATTAGTATACCGATCAAGTAAGTTCAACAATAATAATCATCTAACTACTGTTCATATGCAAAGAAAAGAAGAAAGCTCAAATAGAATTCATTCCCAAGTCAACGGTTTGGTCATCGGAATGAGTGAATTGAGTGCAAATCTGCTTGCTTATGGCTGCATATTGAACGGAGTGATAATCCACCTTAATGTGCTTGGTTCTCTCGTGAAAAGCGGGATTGTTAGCAATGAAGATAACTTAGTTATCACAAGATATATGTACTAACGGCCCAAAGTGGACTCCAATTTCAGCGATTCACATCCTCTTAGAAGCAAGCAATAGCTATGTATTCCACCTCTTAACCTTCAATAGCTATGTATTCCACCTCCGCACTTAACCTGGTTACTACTTTATGTTTCTTGCTTTTTGAAGTAATAAGATTTCTACTAACATAAGTACAATACCCAAATAGGACCATTTATCAGTCTTCGATACTGCATAATCATTAAGACTCGATATTGGGACGCCATTGAGTCAGTACAAGGTCTTTTCCGGGAGATCCTTTCATATAGGTGAAAATCCGCAATGTTGCATTCCAGAGACACCACTTGGTTTCTCCATAAGTTGACCAAGATTGGGTTTCTAATTTGGGGGGACATGCCAAAATGGTGTTTGTGACCCTGTCGAGTACGAATTGGACATATATTCAGACTGGACATGGCTGGATTCGGTTGGAGTCGACATGGACATGATTGACCAGTGAACCCAGGAAGAAACCAGGCCGAATTCGGTTGAAATCAGGATTTGCTATATCTTACTAGGTTTTGTTTCTTTAAGAAGTCAGTTTTGATGCGAGTTTGGCTATAACTTGCGCGCTTACCTCTGCAAGTAGCAATTGGAAGTTTAAGGTCAAAAGGTGGAGCCGTTACAACATCACCAACAGGGTCGGAGGATCGAGAGACGTCTGAGCTGGCGGTGGAACTATATATGCTTTCTGACTTTGGTGTTAGGAATACATATGTAAGGGCTTAGCTGCAGTAGGAGGGAAAAGTGGGACAAAATAGGGAATAAAATAAGTTGGAAGAATAGTAGGTGAGGCAGACTTGGTAAATATGGGTGTCTTGAAAGAAGATAACATCCAATATGTACGAGCGACGAATAACATGATCATAACAACGATATCTTTTTGAGTACAAGAATATTTGAGGAAGATACACTTGACAAAACTAGGACAGAATTTGTCAAGGTGAGGACTCAAGTGATAGATAATGCGAGACAACAAAAATGTGAGGATGAAGATTTGTCAAGGTGAGGACTCGAGTGATAGATAAAGGTGACAACCAAAAATGTGAGGAGGAACATGAAATATTTCTTGACCAGGATAAATACACGATAAAGAAATCTATCTAAGAACAGTGAATGATATGCGATTCACTAAATAACAAGTGACAAGAACGTTAATCGGGACACACTTGGGAACTTTTACTTGAAACATCATTGAATGAGCAATGTCAAGTAGATGATGATTCTGATAATATTCATTTCAGCAACACCTTTCTATTTAGATGTACGAGTGCAATAGGGTTCATAAATAATGGCATTAGAAAACAATGGGTAGGCAATTCATTTTTATATATTCAAAAGCTTCGTCAGTTGGAAAGGCCTTGGTGTCAAAGGAACCTGTGATTTTATATCTTTGTTGACAAGTCTAAACATATCAAAGGATTGATACTTCTATAAGTTAAACAAGAATGATCATCACTAAAAGCCATAAGTAACAATAACCAGAAATGGACGAGACAACGACTAGGACCCAAATATGGAGTGGACTAAGGCAAATGAAGATGAACTTCATTTGTAAACTCGAGAAGGAAATTAAGAGTGATGATGTTTACCAAGCTCGCAATTTTCACGTTCAATGAAAGTCAAAATTTGTTCCAACGACAATAATTTTTTAGCTTCTGTAGAGGGGTGTCACAAATGTTTATGCCATTGAAAATGAGAGACAGGCTGCGCAGTATAAGAATGGAAGAATATGACTGAGCAGTATAAGGATTGCGTGGGACAGCTAATAGAAACAAGATTAACAATAAAATTGTGGTGTATAAAGAATGTGATAAAAAAAGAAAAAAAGAATGTGATCCGAAGTTAGAGAAGGAGATACTTGAACCACTCTCATGTCACCTTCTGGGAGGGTTTGCCATCAACACTGTAAACACGAGGAACATAGTACTAAAAAAGTCAACTTATAGAAAAGAGAGGGATTACATGTCATATGAAATGGCACTAGTGTAGGAACGAGATGTAAAGCGCTATACTCTAGGGAGGGGGGGAGGTGAATAAAGTAGGCAGCGGAAAATTAGATATTAAAAATTGTTAGTCGCAAGATCACAAAAATATATCACAGATATGGAAATATAAAAGTAGAGAGCAGAGAGCAAACGCAAACACAAGGATGGATACTGGTTTCCCTCTTGTACTAATCTAGTCGGAAGAACTCCAGCTTCCAGTTGAAATCCACTATGGAAAAACGCAAATTTTCATGCGAAGTCCTTGCAACTTCTACAACGCGAGCTTTGATCTGAAGCACTCGACCAACTTCAATTGTGAAGTGTTTATCTTCAATCAAGTCTCTGATTACAATCACCCTGAAATTTCTAGACCGTACCGCACTGACAAATCGACTAGAGGATTGTAACTGGCTTGGGATTTGAAAATGAAAGCTTAGAAGGCTTTGGAAGACCGTAGTAGGCTTAGGGAGAAGAGAAGTGAAAGTGAATTAGTGTGTTGAAATGGTAGAAGTTCTACTCTATTTATAGGTTTTTCAAAGGCAGAATTCGGACAGAATTCGGACAGAATTTTTTGAGAGAATCTCAACAGATAGCCATTGCATCCGTAACTGAGGAGAGACTGGGTTTGAAAGCCAACGTTCCACTAACCGAACTCTGGGCGAATTCGGGTCGAACTCGGTCCGAATTCTGTTGGTCCAGAATTGGTTTGGTTAGGGTTTTGCAAATCGGGTTTTGGGCTTTTTGAGAAGTCAAGCAGTTAGGAAGTATTTTGGGCTTTTGTAAGTGGATTTGTTTTCAAAACGAAAAAGGGTATTTTGAAAACATTTATGGGTAGCCTATTTGCCAGTACGACTCGGTGTACATTGTATTTCTAGACTCAATAAATTGTGAAAAATATATTGATAATGAAAATACAGACTCAATGGCAAAACGGCTCCAAGTCTTGAACGGTAGCAGTAGCAGTTTGAGCCATGGTTTAAAGTATCAGCCGATACCGATCCGATATGGCCGATACTGATACGGTTTGGCATGTCCCGATCCGATACCGACCGATACCCGCTGACTCATACCGACATTGAGAGTCTGTTCCGATCAATTCAACAAAGAAAATTAAACGAAGAAGACAAATCAACGAGGGTTTAAAGCATAATAAGGTTGTAAAAGTATATAAAAGAAGAAAATCAATCTATTGTATGTAAACCAATCGGTAAGGGTGATATTTCATTTAATTTCAAAACTACTAAGAAATAACAATGCAAATACTTAAAATTATGCCTAAATGTATAAAATATATGTTTTTAAATGTAAATAATTTATTAATAATTATTTGTTTTCCGATACCAAAAAATTCGATACTCCGATCCGAAACCGTCGATACTACCGATATCGCCGATACCAATACTCATAGGAATAGTCCGATACCGATTCCGATACCGATAATGTGAACCTTGGACTTTGAGCAGATCTCCAAGTAGATCTTATATCGAGACAGGATTAGATCAATTATTAAAATCAGGTTTGACCATGACCAATAGGCTAACAATCTCCTCTATTTTGATAATTGACAAACCTTGACCGATATAATATCTTGATCTTGATTTGACCGAAAAATATCAAAAATTTAGGTACTATTATGTACTGTCTCCTCTTGGTAAAAAAAATTCTTGAAAAAGATGTTAGATTATTTTTTTTCCCGTTGTCACTTAGCAAAATAATTGCAAAGAGAGAAACTCTCCCGCAATTCATGCACAAGAGACGAACGTTGAAGAAACGCAGAAATAATATAAAGAAATAACATAAAGTTTACATGCAGTTTTATGAAAGAAGCATCAGCTAAAATATAGTGATAAGTATAAAACACAGAAGTGCATACCAAAAAGAAATAATATACCCTGAATATAGAAAATGCATAATAGAAAGAGTTTGAATACATCAACTCAGCATCAAGATCACATACTCAAACTGTTTGAGATGCTGTTTAGAAGAAATAACAATAAACATATATACTCTCATAAAACAACTATAAATCAAAGTACCATGACCAAATCAATAAGATATAAAAGAATATATGTCCATGACGAACTAGGTATACCACATATTAGGGGTATATATGAATTGAAACAAATAAATTGCTTCCCCTTAAATATGCGTATCCAGTTTAAAAAGCATTTATATGCATAAAGTAGATAAAATATCACAAGATCTAAGGGAAATTCGAGATATACATCTTTCATCCCTTTGATCAATGCATATAAAGTTCCAAACTTTTTTTTTAAAAGAACAAATATCATCTTTAGGCAAGTAAAAGTAATATCCAATAAATGAACTCTTAAGATAAAACAATCAAAAGATATTTCAATTTGGCATATATAAATCGATATACGATAAATAATCAATAAGTCAAAAGACGACATAAATTGATCTATTGCAATAGTATCTTACAATAGACAAGATAGATCAACATATGTGAAAATATTAAAATATAATATTGTCCATCAAAATGAAAGTCCAAATCTAAAGACGAGATTCATATATCTTTGCTTAGAGATGAGATCAATCTAAGATTCGAGAATACAAAATATTATGACGATATAAGTATATCCACTGGAATTGAAAGATCTCAAACAACACAAAAATTCAAATCATTTGTAGCTATAAGCATAAGATGTATCAATTACATGTATCATTATATATGCTACAAATCAATAAAATATAAAGCATTTATAAATCAAAATGTAGGACCTAGATACGTTGATGTATTCTGGAACCTAGGGGACTGGGTTCAGTGTCCTGGATCCAGAACTAGACAATAGTTGCAAGTATACCTTAATAAATCTTAAGTTTATAAAGTATTGATCACTTTGGATTAGCTGCAGGGGTACTGTCCCAGCCAATGGAGGTCCACCGGGGGACACTTAAGCACCGCTTCGCTTTAGCCGTAGCCATGGTGACAGACAAATCCTTTGTAGGCTTGTACCTAAAATGATCTCTATTTTTAAGAACTTAGATTGAAAGAAGTATATGCAATATTATCAAACATTATCGAAAACCAGAATTCCTAACTATAAGAGAAGTAAATACCCAAATAATGAACAAGAAATGATCATCACGATTAAGATACTAAAACTATTTTTCAAAGAGTTTTCATAGTGCACTGTAGAGGTAAATATATAAAAGATATATATACTAAAAATGTGCACTAATAAATTAGAGAAATAAAAACACAAGATCATGACTAAAATGATATGTATACTTTATTAAACAAAGACAAAAGATGTGCATAAAAAAATGTCAGACAAATAGAAATGCTACGTAGTGTGACATAACATTTGAGATAGTAAATAGCCATGCAACTGTATTTCAAGAACATTATTCTAAGCATGTTAGAAACATGTATCACACTAGTTTATATAAGATAAAAAAATAAGCACTTCTAGTGAGAAATAGTGAAAAGATATGCAAGATTCTATAGTTCTAGCCATTTAGGAAGAATAGTTTAGCATATTACCAAAGTGGTTCTAGTGACCACACTTATGTTGGTGCAATTGCTTGGAAGATGACCTTTGTAGCTTTGCAATCACTAACATGTTCCATGGTTCTATGGCTTAGCATAGGATACTTCACCTACAGTATTAGACGAAAACTTTGGTATCCAAGTAAACTTGGATCCACATTGGTTAGCTTTGGGAACCCAGGTAAACATATTTATATCAACCATCTTTCTAATCTGACAATGACTAGAAATGTGTCCATTCATACCACAATAATGACAAGCAGCATAAGCATTAGTGTTCGGTGCAACAATATGAGAACTTGATGTGGTGTGACATGTCTTGCGTGGTTGACTGTAATAAAAAGTATGGTTATGTTTAACCTTAGCTGTGCTAGATCTTTTTGAATCTTGGGTTGTGTCACATGCCTTGTGAATGACTGTATCTTGGGTTGAACAACTTGTTTACCCAATTTTATCTCCAACTTTTTAGAGATCTTGCAAGCCTCATTATACTTAGCAGTTAATGAGTCTATTCTCTGTGTAGCAATGTTATACTTTTTCTCTGCTTCGTAAGCTTCATTGAGTTTTGCATGCTCTTGTGTCATCTTATTAATGCATTCTTGAGCATCATGTAGACTCAGCTTAACCGTGGATAGCTCATCTGTGTCACTAGTAGTGGCAATGTCTCTAATCTCATTAAACAGAGAAGACAATCTTTCATTCTCAAGCTTATAAGCCTTAACGTCTTTTCGAGACTGCTTATACTTATCTAATACTTTCTTGTGTTCTTCCAAGTTCCAATAGATCACTGAAAGCATTAGATAACTCATCATATGAAAATTTACTCTTTTCATAAAGAGAATTATTTTGTACCTCGTTAGATAATGCCATTGCGCATATATTTGTGGCTAGACGAGGTCTTTCTTCTTCGGAATCGTTTGCTTCACTTTCACACCATATGCTCATAGTAGCGTACTTGTGAGACGACGATCTTCCTTCGTTTGATCGTTCGTAGCGATTCTCCTCTTTAGTAGTAGTAGGGTAATATTCCATGATGTGGCCTGAACTTCTACAGCTGTGGCATACATTCTTTTCTACATATAAGGGATTGTGTTGTACCTTAAATCCCGATGCCATCATGCACACATTTTCATCATTATGAAGACTATCCTTCTCTCTGGAATCGCTAGCTTTGCTTTTGTACCTGAGCTCATAAGTAGCTACAAGAAGTTTTTAGATTCTATGAGATATTGTGCAAGTAGTAATAAGATTGAATACATTTATATCTACAGCACAATAAAAAAGCATGCATTGTTTTTGCATCAAGGCTAGCTAACTTCTTCTCTTCCTCCGTGTAACTATAATAAGGCTTGTTGATTATAGAGGAAGTGAGAATAGAGGTGATAGTAGGCTTTTTGTAGCCACTGATAACAATTGACCAGAGGTCAAAATCTAGAGACTTCAGGTAGAAGCTCATCCGTGTTTTCCAGTACGTGTAGTTTGTACCATCAAACAGTGGGGGTCTGTTTGTGGCTTGGCCTTCACTTGTGAATTTCACAGTTGTCATGTGTGATATAGTGATCTAAAATAATAATAGCAATATTACCTTGCTTTACTTGTATAACCTGCTCTGATACCAATTGTAAGAACAATTGGTATGAGCAGTAATATCTATATAACAAGTACCCGCTCTGATACCAATTGTAGGACAATTTGAACAACAATTGATAATGAGGATCTGCTCCAAGGATGTTAAGTCAAATAATAGAGTCCTTGTTCTGATACCAATTGTAGGAACGAGATATAAAGCGCTATACTCTAGAGAGGGGGTGAAAAGAGTAGACAGCGGAAAATTAGCTATTAAAAATTGTTAGTCGGAAGATCACAGAAATATATCACATATATGGAAATGTAAAACTAGAGAGCAGAGAGCAAACGCAAACACAAAGATGTATACTGGTTCCCTCTTGTGAGGACATCCAATCGAAAGAACCCCAGCTTCCAGTTGAAATTCACTATGAAAAAACGCAAGTTTTTATGCGAAGTCCTTACAACTTCTACAATGCGAGCTTTGATCCGAAGCACTCGACCAACTTCAATTGTGAAGTGTCTATATTCAATCCAGCCTCTGATTACAATCACTCTGAAGCTTCTAGACCGTACCGCACTGGCAAATCGACTAGAGGATTGTAACTGGTTTGAGATTTGAAAATGAAAGCTTAGAAGGCTTTGGAAGACTGTAGTAGGCTTAGAGAGGAGAAAAGAAAGTGAATTAGCATGTTGAAATGGTAGAAATTCTTTTCTATTTATAAGTTTTCCAAAGGCAGAATTCAGGCAGAATTTTTTGAGAGAATTTCGGCAGATAGCCGTTGCATCCGTAACTGCGGAAAGATTGGGTTTGAAAGCCAACATTCCACTAACCGAACTCTGGCCGAATTCGGGCCGAACTCGGTCCGAATTCTGTTGGTCCAGAATTGGTTTGGTTAGGGTTTTGCAAATCAGGTTTTGGACTTTTTGAGAAGTCAAGCAGTTAGGAAGTAGTTTGGGCTTTTGTAAGTGGGTTTGTTTTCAAAACGAAAATGGTATTTTGAAAACATTTATGGGTAGCCTATTTGCCAGTACGACTCGGTGTACATTGTATTTCTAGACTCAATAAATTATAAAAAATACATTGATAATGAAAATACAGACTTAATGGTAAAACGGCTCCAAGTCTTGAACGGTAGCAGTAGCAGTTTGAGCAGATCGTCCAAGTAACCCTTATATCGAGACATGGTTAGATCAATTATTAAAATCAGGTTTAACCATGACCAATGGGCCAACAACTAAAATCTAATAACCAGGTTTTACCTCGAGAACCATGAAGTGCACTATTAGAAGGTTGAGCAACAATATGGAAAAAACTAAGGGGGAAGGAGGGGCTCATTTTGGTCGAGAGGAATAGCCATAGACTCATAGGACTGACTATTAAGGGAGAGTATGATGTTGCCTACTCCTAGAAAGATAGATTATTAAGGGAGAGGATGATGTTACATACTTATAGGACTGACAATAAAGGGGGAGGATGATGTTACATACTCATAGAAAGACTGACAATAAAGGGGGAGGAGGATGTTGCCTGGGTAGCCTGATGCACCAAAGTAGGCCTGCCAAACTTGATCCAATAGCAGTTAGAGTGGTACACAAGCAGACACGTCTTGAAGTTTTAGACACGTGCCATAGAAAACTAGATTGAGCTCTCTCTTAGTCACAGCCTCGAGCTTCAAGATAATGAAGTATAAGAAGCCATCACAAACAGAATAGATCACAATCTGCAAGTCAGAGAGGCAATAAACAATAATGACACAAATATATCACCACAAGAAGATCACATAGACAAGTGGTGGTAGTAGAGACACTTTTGGCAGTGGAATAGGGCGATGATGAGCCTGGCCTGTGCGATCGGGGCATCCACAACGTTGGAGGACTGACGAAAAACGGTCACGATCTGAGCTGGCGTGGGACATAATGGGGTGCACCGTGCATGAAAACTCATCGGCTAGGGCGTCGCGCGGTCGAGGACCGGCACCATTCTACCACGGGTATAAACGACGGGTGACCACGCGGCCCGTCGTGCGGCGTCCAATGGGCGTCGGGAAGACGTCGTAAGGGCGTCGTGTCCATAGAACGGGTGGCTGGGCGGAACCGGCTGTCGTAGGCGTCGTGAAGACGTCGGGGGCGCCTTCGGCGTCGTGGGCTAAGCGTGGCGTTGAGTTGCTGGCGTCGAAAGACGTCGGCCGTCCCGTGAGGCTCTGGAGTGCGCGGAGTGCGCGAGGCGTACGTGCCGGGTGATGATGAAAAAGCCAGTGCGGACAGGATCCGCACGAAGAGTCCGAAGTGACATGATGACCGGCTAAAAATCGGGTGCGGGGAGACACGATTTAACTGAGCTCGCACGTGCTGGAATTTAAAAAAAAAAATTGGCAGTGGAATAAACAAGACTATATATTTCGCAAGAGGAGCTGTCGAGATAAAAGAGCAGAGGGTCGAGGTAGTGTAGTAGATCATAGCATGTACACACGAGAGCCCTAAACCACAGATCTATGAAGAATGACAAGAAGATGACATCAATAGGTTAAGTGATCTAGGTTTTCTTGAGTTGAGCTAGGATTTTGGAGAGTGGGTAGCTATTGGGATATGGTTATAGGGTTATAACTTGTTTTTTTTGGGAGAAGGTGATTTTGAAGAAGTGGGTTTGTAGAGGGTGCATTTGAAGAAGTGGGCTTGGAGAGGATGAATTTGAGGAAGTCTGTTTGGAGAAAATGGATTTGTAGAGGACAACTTTGTAGAAGTGGGTTTCGAGAGGATGGGTTTGGAGAAAATTGATTTGGAGAAGTGGGTTTGGAGAAATGGATTTCAAGAGAATTGGGTTATGGGAAGGAGCTAAAATCAAAGTTTTGGCGATTCTGTTTTGGTGAGAAGGTAGAGAGCTAGGTCGAAGATGAATTATGCTTTAATACCATGTCGAGTAAGATTCTCAACTCAATGGGATAGTTTCATTGATGTGGAGTGAGTCCATAGTGTACATATTTATATGAAAGGGTGAAACTCCTCTTTCCATCCTATCTAATGTGGGACTAAAGAGGGAGCAGTACAAAGAGATACGGAGTATGTACACACTGGAGTAACAACATTAACTATTCTGACAACTTTAATGAGGTCAACAATTATTAAATGATTTTTTTTTTTGGTACAGTGCTAACCCACACTCTTCTTTGGGTGTGTTAGCAAACTCCCCTTATATATAAAATTTCGGCCTCTCTCCTTTCCCTCTCTATTATTCAGAACTAGAACGAAATACTAGGCTAAGGTTCTTTTATTATATCTATTTTTTGGAGAAAAAATAAATAAGTTTTGTTGTTTTAAGTTGACCTATGAAATGGAATTACTGTCCATGCCATTACTGTATCTGTGTCATATCCTGATACATCACTGCTGCATACTTCTTTTTTTTTTCTTTTTTTTTTTTTTTTTTTTCAATTTTAAAATGGGACAAGACTTGAGAGTACCCACTGTGAATCGGGTCACACAGATACTGATTCTGCACCTGATAAGCTCCCGATTCAGGCGCAATATGGGTTTTGAAGACTCCTCGGTTTGTAGCTTTTATTTTTCTTTGCAGTTCTTTTGTGCTAACCTCATTGTGCACTTGATGCTAAAATCTTATAATAAAACTAGATGTCAAACCTGCATTCTTATGCCTCATTAGTGAGAATTTTGACTTTGTTCTCGAAAATATTTATGCAGTATTTTCAGACAATTTTGCTATTTATTTTGACGCTGTCTTATTTCCCGATAATGTTATAACATTGAAGCATTAATTTCTGGCTAGAAGCTTGATACCCATTTTGGACTTCAGTGAAGTGAAAAAAAGAAAGGACTTGTGTATATACTAGTGAACTTTGTCTTGGAAATAAATATGACATCATTATATTTTGCAGGCAAGTCTTCAGTCAATATGTTAAAGGAGAATCCAACCTTTTCTTCTAAGAAAAGTGAAGCTTTTGTTAGATATCAACTGTAAGTGATTGCACTAACTTTTGTCCAGATTATAATGTTAAAATGGTGCTTGCCTTCAATACTCTCTTCATATGAATTAGTTTAACAGATTTGCAGAATCAACTAATCGACGTCCTCTCGAAACAGAAGAGTGCAGCTAACTTAGTACAGTCTTCTTCATTTCCTTTGCTTAAGCAAAGTTCTGATCAGACATTTGATTCTGATAAGAAGGAACAAAGTAGCGGGATCATGGTTGGAGATCCTTCTCACTCTCTGGATACAGTAAGCGTACATGTTACGAAACAATCAAAGCTCTTACCAACTCTAGATGCAAATAGTGGGCCAAAAAGAAAACGAACACCTGTCATAGCGGTTCCTGCATGGTCACATTGTGAAGCATTCTCTGGTATGATACTTTTCCTTGCTTTGTGGAATTTGTGAGCTATGTTGTTGGACATAGAATAAGATGAACCAGTGCTAGAAATGACAATTATGTCATATGTTGCAAGTCTTTAGAGCTCTGATAGTGTATTTAGTTCTATTCACTGGCTGGACATCCATGTAAATTGTTTCTTGTGTGCAGCTAACCTTCCAAGTGAGGTTCCATTTTTTTTAATTTATATATGCTATTAATAGGCATATCATTTTAATTAATTGGTTAACTTAATTTTCGACTTTGAGTTTTTTTCATTATTTTTAATAGATGCCTTTCTCCTGCATCCCTAA
Organism: Iris pallida; assembly: GCA_029216955.1. NCBI lineage: Eukaryota > Viridiplantae > Streptophyta > Magnoliopsida > Asparagales > Iridaceae > Iris > Iris pallida. Next base: position 18,784,009 of record JANAVB010040817.1, on the reverse strand, counting down.
AAAATGAAATCCTTTGGGGTTGTCATGAAGCTATAAGCTATTTCACGATACAGCTGGATATTTGTGTTCTTATTGAATTTCAGGGTAAAGCATTACATGTAATTATATGGTTGAGTGATGCCTTTTTTAAATTTTTTTTAAAATTTTGTACAAACTGATGTCTTAACCTTTTGTTGGTGTTGGTCTTTTGGGGTTCATCTCAGCTTCTAACACTAAATTGGTTCTACATCTTCCTACTGTGTAGAATACCTATTAGATTAACAAAGATTGTAAATGACTAAATTAACCATTTGTCGGTGCCGGAAGGGAAGTCCTGGGTTTGATGAGATCCACGGGGCCAGCAAGTGATTGTCCCTAAATAGTCTTAAAAAAATAATGACTAGATTAACAAGGAAAGTCAGAAAATAACTTTTCAATCTTAAATATAATTTGTGGAGAAGAATATCGTTATCTCGCTTATGTTTGTACTGTTACTTTCTTTTACGAGTCAAAATTATATACTTTGTAGTAGAATTGTTTAGCTGCATAACATTGTTGAAATCATTTCCTCTCACCAATGAATGATGATGATGAAGACAGGACATCATTAATCATATAGTTGAATTATTTGAATTATAGAAATCAAATCTCTTAGATCCCTGTGGATATTCGTGTGGTTGGTTTGGAGAAATGGTTATTTTTTTCAAGCTGCTTCATGTGGGTGACTACAACTCTTCTAACTTCCTTTACTTGCTGCTGTTATTCATTTTTAACTACTAGTAATTCAACTATACTAATACTGTAATACTGTTGTGCTGTATTTGGATCATCTATCTATGGGTCTTATGAAAACAAGTGATCGTTATATTTATGGAGAGCTTTCAAGTGGTTGGCAGAATCCTCATTTGTGACTTCATTTGTCTCTATAGCATCAGTTACTTGACTTTGAGCTCTGTCCACTACTTCCCTTCATTTGCAGCTGAATTTGGGCCTTTGAGGAAAATGTGTAACACAGGCTTCTACAACTCATTTTCAAATCCCAGAAAAGGACAAGATCTATTGCAAAAAATTTCAACTATCATACAATTAGACATGTATTCAGCATATTTTGTTGTAACCTGAAAAGTCATCTGTAAGAGAGTATCTCACTTTTTATTTCTTTATTACACAAACTCTTTAGTACTATAGCAGCAGAGGAAAACCCAATAGCACCTCAGACCCAAAATTTCGCACAAACCATCCATCCACACTATCTTCCTACTCATATAACACATTATTTTAGCAAGCGGTTTCATCATGTGCTCGCATACGAATTAATGAATTACGTGTCTGATTAATCATAATTATGATAGTCACTTGGAAAGCCTACTTAATCAGCCACCTGACTAACTGGAGTAAGTAGCTATTACTCCTCTAGTTAATTGCCAATTAATCCAATTTTTGACACGGATATACTCACTACTGACAATCATAACAATAACTCCACTGCCACATGCTAATAGTATCAGCCCAATACTGAAGTAGAAAAGGTGCACTGAAGTATTAAGTAGAAATGGGTGTATATTACCTGGCTTTCCCTGGCAAACCAATGTCATGCTCCTCCTCCTTTAGGTACCGATATGGAGTTTTGCCCAAGAAGGAAACAAAATATATGTCATTGAACCAAATATCTTCAATCGAGGCCTTGCCAAATGTAGTTTACATGATCAATCAAGTCATGTTTATTTAAAACAAAATCAAGTTAATAGTGTTACATAAATAACTGGATTAATATGAGAGCATTTAACTATATAGTAAACTAGGAAGAAGCAACACCGGAATGGAGTACATTAGAGGTGCAGGTACTGCAATTGCACTCGTGAAGAGTGATGATGGACCTCTCAAGATGATATGTCTTTTTAAAGCAACTAGGATTCATGCTAAGTACAGATGCTTTAATTTGTGCAAGTTTTAATGTGAGGGATGGCCTAAATAACATTCATGGGAGGTATGTAAGAAGTATTTAAAAGAGCTTGTTGTTCTACATCTTATCCTTTGACTGTGAAGAAGGCATGAAGATGGACCCATTTAGTTGGTATTACTAATAGGATGCATATTCTTGAGGGTTACTTAATGTTGTTCATGGTTAATTATTACATGACATATCATGCACGGATCAACTTCACCATTTGTTATGTTCTCATTTACATCCCTCTTTGTGCAAGTGTTCTTTTCAATCCATTTACATAATGTACTCTAATACCAGTAGCTATTTTGTCATAGGTGCCGCCTATGCGGCCTAGGCGCGCAAGTTGGAGAGGACTCGCCTCGACCTGGAAAAATTTCTCCTGGGTGTGGCGATGTTCGCCTAGGCGACCGCCTAGGGTCGCCCAGAGGAAAAAAGGCGGTCGTTACTCGGGTTTTCTGTTTTTGATTTCTACTGCTGCATTTCTTCTTCGAAAGCGGAACACACTCAGATATTGAACGTGGTATGAAGGGGGAACACTTGTTCGAAATGCTTTACCGGAGGGAAAATGTGGTTTGGAACGTGGAAAACGTTCAACCTTGTGTTTGTGTAGGGTTACATATTTGCACCCTAATACTAAAATTTTAAAATTGCACGTTCATAAGTGGCAATATACACATCTTCAGTTGAAGTTCAATTGTAAGGATTCAGGTTGTAGGACTAGGACTCAGGTTTCTTCTTTTCTTTTGTACCTTTGGATCGTGTTAGATTGATTGTTTCAGAACCAAACAGTTCCATGTTTCATGCAAAATTCCGAAAGGAAAATGGTATTCAAGTATCATTTTCCTGTAATTCTGGCAGGAGTCATGTTAGTTGGCTGAAAAAGGAATATGTAATTCTTAATTCTTCTTCTTATGTAATTCTCATCAAATTTAACTTGCAATTCTCATTAAAGTTAACTTGCTTCTAGGAGGATCTAAATGTTACTTTAATAAATTGGCTTTCAGGAAGAGATCATTGTGATCAACCTTCAACTTCTCATTCTGGGGAAACAAGGACACTTGACATTTTGAAAGAAGATACCAATGCATTATCTTCAAAGCGACCCCTCCCCAGAAAAAATATTCTTATGTGTGTGCAGGGCCGAGAAATAGGTAGTTGTTGGCCTTTGGTTTGCTCTCCTGGTGGATATGCAGGAAGGGCACAGGAAAAGTGGATTCCTTATTTTGAAGGCATGTTACTATTTTTAGTGATTTTCTATGTTTATTGAAGTCCTGGATACTTGCTTTGTTTATTTATGCATTCGAGTTTCCAAATTAAATTGATTCCAAGCGGCCTTGGAAATTGTATGTATGTCAATCTTTAGTTTGGTTTCTTGTTGCTTCTTTTTCAACAATAGGTTGGAGATCACTTGGGGGCCAGTTTGAAGGCCCTGCAGCGTGGCTGAGCCGGAGAAGTTATTCTTCATGGGTGCCGAGTTGGTGTGCCTATACTTTGAGCATGGCTGCCGCTCAACCTACTAGTAGGGTATGTGTGACATCAACTCCCATTCTCATAATGGAGGCTGGCGATAGGATTTGTTTCATTCCTTATGCTTCTTCACTAGTCATTATTAACTCTGTATTCACTCTCTTGAAAGCTTATAATGAGTATGAAGACCTCTTCAGAACAATTATCAGCCTGAAATATTTTCATCAATTATGGTCTATGTAATGACTTGTAGCATATTCTTTGATGAACTAAGCGTAGTAGTTACGGGAGTAGTCTCTTTTTGTATCCTTGAACTTTCAAGTTACCGAAATCATAATCTAGTTGAACTAGTTTGTTGTTTCTAAAGCCTAATGAATGTAGTAATCTTGTTTATTCTTCTATCCATATTCATCATTCATCCTTTGATTTGAACTTTATCTAATCCGAGTAGGATAGAGTATGGAGCACAAGTTCAAAATGAGAAGGCTCCAGTTGGCGTTGTTTATCGACTTGATGCCAGCCAGATTTGGACTCAGAATATGGGGCAGAGAGGGGAACTTTTCCTAAAGTCTAAATTCAAATGTATTAATTGGTGCAATCTTCCATATCTATGATGCATTCTAATGTCATGCAACTATATAGTCAACCTTCCTGTAGGCCCATGGTCTAGAAGGAGGTGCACATAATAACTTGCTATATATGGAACTAAATTTATCTCGATGATGAGTAAAAGCTAAATGGCTATATTGGAGACGGTACCACACATTATAAGTTTTAATGATATCAAGAATTATGGAGTGCACAAATAGGATCTATAATGAACATCACCTATTGTGAATAAAACTTTTTTTTTATAAACGGGACAATTTGCAGATTGTTAGAATATGATCCATAGTTACTGATAGAACGTGTATGATAAATGATGTCAATTGGTGGCTCGTAGTAGTAGCCTAGGAAACACGAATACGCGAATCTGGGGATTCTATCTTGATGTATCGGATATGCGATACATGCCCGATACGTAGGGATATGTCCATGATATGCTTTTCGAGTATCCCTTTTATTTACTTTGGTTTTAATGTCGAATACGTCGGGATATGTATTGGATAACTCTCAAATACAGTGTTCTAAATTTCGGCCAACTCGGACGCCTAAGCGCTAGGCGGCCTACGGCCGCACCGGAAACCCCCTAGGCGGCCCTAGGCGGTTTTGAAATTTTTTTAAAAAAAATTCAAAACTAACCTGCGACGGCTGCGGCAGGTGGCGCTGTTGGTGGTAGTGGTGCCTGCAGCAACAACAACTGCTGATGGTGGTGATGGTGGTGGTGGTCATGGTAGAGGTGGCGGCGGCAACGACGACGAAGAGGAGAGGAGAGGAGAGGAGAGATGGTGGTGGTAGTGGTGGAGGACTGGTGGTGGTGGCGGCGGAGAGGGAGAGGAGAGAGCGGAGAGGGAGAGGGAGAGGGAGAGGAGAGAGCGAAGAGAAGAGGGAGAGGGCTGGGGTGTGCACTTTCTCTCTCCTCTCATCCCCTTATAGAAAAAAATTGAAAATCAGGTAGGATTTGAACCCAAGCTCTCTCAACTGAGAGAGTCTTACACGCAAGGCTGCTAGCTACTAGAGCTTATTAATGTTTGTGTAAATTCTATACTCATAAGTTACTTATATGTTATATCTAATTATATGTATATTAAAAAAAACAGTTCGGCCGCCTAGGTGGCCCGCTAGGCGCCCCTTTGGCGCACCGAGTCTACCTAGCGAAATTTATAACATTGTTCAAATACATATTTTCAGTAGAAAAAAGAAGGGAAAAAACCTTTGACTTGCTACTACTCAATCCAAACCCACCAGGCCTAAACAGAAGAGAAGAAAATCAACAATCTAAGGAAGTACTGCTTCTATCAAGAATTGATTATGACCAAGGTTCTAAACGGCGGTAGGCGGGTGCGCGGTGGATGAGTCTGCCTACCGCCTAGGCCGCCTAGGCGGTCGATACATTTTGAACACTTTTTACTATTTTACCACTGTTTTTGCATAATATGCATATTTTAAGGATGTTCCATACATAACTAAGTTGTAGAACGAAGATTTATAAAGTTTTAGTTTTGTAAAGGTGAATCATACGTCCATAATGCTTACAAAATTTTTTTGGCCAAAATATCTTGTTAGGTATTGCTCCACCTAGGCGTCCGCCTACGCTGCCTCACCTCCGCTTATGCTGTCAACCTCCTTTGGCCGCTACTCCACCGCCTACCGAAAAGCGGTGCGGAGGGAGACCGCCTACCGCCTAGGCGCCGCCTAGACCGGCCGCCATTTAGAACACTGATTATGCCACTACTCCTTGACGCCACAACCAAGATCACCGTCGCCTGCCTCTTCTCATTCTTTTCCGTCGAAATCACTCCCACCAATGTTGCTTGCCACCTGCATTTAGTTCAGTTTTTTAGGTTTGAGACTTTCATCATGGAAGTTAGTTATGGATTTTGCGTAAACATAATTATAAACAACTATACTAAAAAGAGTTATGTATCCCTCAAGACATCTGTATCCTATATTTTTCAAAAAAAAATACATATCGCGTATCTCCTACCGTGTCATATCACGTATTGCGTTTCGTTCAAGTGCTTCTTAGGTAGTAGCTTCAGATAGTAAATTTACAGATAATGACTCCTTTATAAAATTGGCTTACACAAAATGTGCTTGATTTTGTTGAATACAAATCTATGATTTCCCTTTTCATAATTGACACACAAATGTGTTTGGGTATTATTTGATATGGTTATCCTTGTTTCATCATATGCATACATAACTTACAACAATCACCTAGATAACAACTGTTATTCTTTATTGTTGCATATTGAAATCTCTACCTTTCTATTTCCTGTGTGTATATAGTTCAAGACTTCCAAGTTTTTTGTAGGCTAGGTGCTGCCTTTTGATTGCATGAGTGTAAAGTGTCGTTTGTTGAAAGTATTATGCTTGCTAGGCCCTTCAATATGCACATGTAGTATAGTAGAGGTTGTTACACTTGAACTTTAAGTTGTACTAGAAGGCCAGTCTGCATGTCATGGGTGAAGGTTGTCAAGTTCCCTTAGTGCTTATTTGTTTGTTGTTTATCAGGTGAGCAATCGGTGGTTGTAAGAGCCTAGAATCCCATTTGGTTGTACCTACTTTCCTTTTATACAAAAAGAAAGTTCCATTAATTGATAATGTGTGAATTGTAGTGTACAACAATTGGACATCAAAGGATCGGAACATGCAGGAACTCATATAGAACTTGTGGCAAACTATCTCCTCATATATACCATTTACATACTATTGATAGAGTTAAAGTCATCAATAAATCTTACCTTAAGCTCCAACTTGAGCAAGTATATGCGACTTTCATAAACATGATGGGATTTTCAATTACAAATTACTAGTTCCCTATGTAGGGCTTACTTTATGAGCTTAGGCATACAAATTGATGGACAACTATCACTTTGGTTCCATTTGATTTGGGTTCATCATGTCCAACTTGGGCCAACTTTGATACATTTGGTTTAACTAGCTTGGTTTGCTTAGTGTTGGTTAGTTGTGAGTTTATTGTGGTTTAGGTTGGTTTATTTTCTAGGGTTTTGCTTGGTTCCCTATATAAATAAGACTCTACTGCAGACCACTATTATCTGAAACATGGTACGATCATTGTAAGGGTTCGGGGATGGGTACGAATGACCTGCCTCACTTTATTGAGCATAAGCAAAATCGAGATATTTCTTTATACCTTAGTGGCTGAGAGTAAGTAATCCATTTCCCTTCATTCAAGGGAGTTGTGGTGAGTCACTGGATCAGGAATCAGTAACTCTCTTCTCATTTGCATTTTTGATGAATCACATGCATTCTTCGTGTCCGTCCTTATCACAAAGTAGCCCAACGCTAGTGTCATGGTTGAAATAGGGGATAACTTCGATCCCCTAATTATCGATTGAGAAGCAAACAAACGATTTGTTCCAACAAACATTGAGCCATCTCAACCCTATTCATTCCCGATCAAGTTGCGTGACGGATTAACTAATGATTGATTGGTAGGCTAGTTGGGACGAGGTGATTAACTGAGAAAGGAATCACCAAGAGATGGATTCTTTTTTTTGGTTAGGATGAATGAGCGGCCGTGAAACATGCTTTGGAGGAGGTCAAAATTCCCTGAGTTACTCCAAACAGAAAGGGGAGAGCCCACATTCTCGAATGCATTCGGGAGTCTGAAGACCACCCAATTTCAAAGTACTTTTTTAACTTTTGGTACAAAGGGACGAGGGAGGGAACTTGGTACACCAATTTGGTTCTCAATGTGTTATACTAATTTGATCGGTGCTAGTTACTTAATTCAAATTTTGACTCCCAAAATGTGTTATATATGGAAAGAAAACCTTATATAAAAATAAGGAAAAAAAAATCAAAACTCATTACTCACGTCCTTCAATGGGATGTAAACTAGGCTTTTCTTAGTCATACAACATCAACTAAGGCAAAACATTTGAAAGTAAAGTGGAGACGTGGAACCGAAACATGCAATAAACCATAAAATAAAATCGCAAATAAGACAAAATCTTAGCATCATAAAACCAAACATGTTTATGTTCTTCTTTGCAGGAATAACTTGCAACACAGTTGTATCTCACTAGTCATGACTGATGAGGCAATAAAGAAGTATCAACGGTACGAACTATAAAGTCAAAATGACATAAATCATTAGTTTTTTCTAATTTTCTTTGCATTGGACGCATCTTTTGCAAAATCAAGTTTAGGGTTGAATTTCAACGATTGATTTTATCACCAAAATTAGCGGATACCATATATTGTTTATGTACCATGAACAGGAACACTTGTAATGGAGCACGGTTCTATTGTTTTTGTGTGTGTGTGTGTGTGTGAGGGGGGGGGGGGTAAGTTTTACCCTGTAACTATGTTGTAGACTTTACTGTCTAGAGAGAATATTTTGGTGAAAATTTATGGCCCATTATTATCAATTTTATCTCTCTATTTTATTGCCGTGATTACTATATGTGCTCAATCTGATTGCCATGACCACCACGATGATCACCATCATCTCAACATCATCCTTAACAGGGTCTCTGGTCGTAGAAGATCATAACCTACCGAGGTCGCAATGAGGCCTCTTTGCCATTCATGCACACTGCTAGTACCCGAACTCACGGAACCCACACTTCATCTGCAAGTTCTTGATAAGTCTTCGCCGTCCTCTTTTCTGTTGACCCAAACTGAATCACAGTCAACCTAATCTTGATAATTAACAAGACGATATTTGTTATAATCTAACTTGGCACATCAAGTTCCAAAACAGAACATTATCACATATCAGTTCAAGACAGACATCATCGACGATTGCTTCGACAGTGCTGCTGTTACTTGTACTCTGAGTCTGTATTTTTACTTTTTATTGAGTCTAGGCTATTGTAAGTTGAGTCGCACTGAGTATCTTAACCCTAGACTTAATACCCAAGCTCCACCAAACAAACTCCAAAACCTGCCAAGCCCAAATAGCCCACTTGAACTTTCTGTCCCCTAGGAGACAGAGTTCGGGCCGAACTCTGCCCCTTAATTTTAGGACCTGATTTTTATGGCTTGCTGGTTGCTAGTTGTCCAACGACTAAATATTTAAAATTTTGAGATAGAGTTCTGACCGAACTCTGCCTCTCTAGACTAGTATATATAGGTCTTGATTTCTCTCATTTTCAATCATCCAATCTTCTCTCTCCTATAGCCTATACATTCAAGAGCTTATTCTTTTCATCTAACTAGCCACAAAACTTTCCAAGCCCCCAAGGTGCTCAGTGCGAGTCAACTAGAAGTTTGTGTGCAAGAGTTTCAAAAGAAGTCACTTGGACAATTCCAAGTTTTGCCATCCGCGAATCTGTAAGAAGTTGGCGTGCTCTTCTGAGTAAAGGTACGTGGTTGTACGCTATTTCACAAATAGTGGATTTCAATCCCGAGCTAGAGTTCTCAGGCCTGGACTAGTCTTCCACGAGGGAAACCAGGTTAAAAACTGCTGTGTCTGCATATGCTTCTCTGATCTCTATTTATATTCCGCACTTATACTCTGATTATTATTTCTGTTGGTTGGACTTGAATAGAGTTAATTTTTAATTGGGTATTATCGACACATACTCTATTCACCCCCCTCTAGAGTTGCCTACACGTACTTCAATTAGTATCAGAGCTCTGTTCTTTTATATTGGATTAACATCCTAGAGCTGATCCATGGCAACCACACAATCTACCTTTTCCAACTATGGTCTTTTCCAACTATGGTGAGGGACAGTCCACAAATAGGCTACCCCTATTTGACGGAACTAACTACACCTATTGGAAAACTAGGATGAGTTTTTATCTCAAGTCTCTAGACTTTGATCTGTGGACCATAGTCACTGATGGTTACAAAAAGTCTGCCAGAATAGCTGTTGAGGGGACTCTTGTTGAAAAACCCTACGACAAATATTCCGACCAGGAAAGGAAACATGCAAGTCTAGATGCTAAGGCTATTAATGCTCCCTTCTGTGCAATAGACATGACTAAATTTAACATGGTCTCTACATGCTCCACCTCACACGAAGTATGGAGGCTTCTGGAGGTGACTCATGAAGGAACCACACATGCTAAAGAATCAAAGATCAGCCGTCTGACACAAGAATACGAGACATTCAAAATGAAGTCAAATGAGACGATTACTCAGATGTTCACCAGATTTCTCGACATCGTCAACCCTCTATCTTCCCTTAGCAAAGTTTATTCCAACCATGAGAAGATATGCAAAGTGCTAAGAGGATTGTCGAAGATCTGGAACCCCAAGGTCACAACAATTATCGAAGGAAATGATCTTACGGCTATGTCACTAGAAACTCTGATAGGCAAGCTGATGACGCATGAGCTCGGCCTCAAAATTTTTGAAGAAACTGCTCCAAAAGAAAAAGAAATTGCCTTAAGAGCTCATCGTCGAAGAACCATTTCAGAGGAAACAGATGACGACGATTCCGAAGGTGACGATCAAGCACTCATGGTTCGAAATTTTAAGAAGTTCCTACGCTTCAACCGAAGGAAGAAGGAACAAAAAGACGATGAAGAAGAACCCACCTACTTCGGATGCAAGAAGATGGGACACGTCAGAAAAGATTGTCCTGTAGCAAAGAAAAGAAGCAGATACGAAAAGCCGTACAAGAAGCCAACCTCAAGGAAGTATGCCAACACCAGCATCTGGCACGAAAGCGATGCCAGTGATACAGACGAAGAAGAGGACTCTCCGCAAGACACGGCAAATGTCTGCCTAATGGCAACTTCAGATAAGGTAAATGATTTTCTTGACGACTTTTCTTTTGATGAACTAGGTGATGCCTTTAGTGATCTACTTGAAGACCACAAAAAGGTTATTAACAAATATAAACATGCTAAGGATAAAATCACAGCTCATGAAGCTGAGATCCATAGACTTTCATGCTTATTAGAAAATGTTAGAAATACTACACCCACGAAAAATACTGAGGAGGTATCTAAGCTTAAGTTAAGCTTACACGATGTCAAATCTCTTATTGAGAAGCAAATACATGATATCACTGCTTTAAATAAAAAACTTGCTGAAGAAAAAAAACAAGTACAAGATTGCTACTGGTAGAATAAATGGTCTTACTGCTAAATGTGATGAGTTGCATGCTGCCTCTAAGAAATCAGAGATTAGACTGGATAAACAGGTTATTCAACCTCAAACTTAGTCTCATAATCACAACACTTACACTAAACACCAGACGGCTCAACACAAGAGAGCACGTCATTACAAGAACACTCATCCACATACCACACAAAAATATGCCTTTATGTACACCTACTCCCATGCAGCACGTAAAATACACACACATAGTTATCATCATCCTGCTGCTACACGTAATAATTATCATCATCCTGTTAATACACACACTTATTATCATCATCCTACTACTACACGTAATTATCATCATCCTACACCCACATATAGACATCACTATCATCCTGCACCCAATACTAATATGCATGCTACATGTACTTACTGTGGTTTACATGGACACATATCACCACAGTGTAGAATTAGAAAACTAGTGGATATTAATCTATATGCATGGGTCCGAAGACTAACCTTTCAGGACCCACAAGAATCTGGGTATCAAAGGTCACATCTACTCGTGGTGTAGGTGGACCTTCCTTCTCAAATTAGAAGCAAATGGATTCTCGATAGTGGGTGCTCGCGACATATGACTGGAGATGCTAATCTATTCGCAACACTATCGATGAAAAGGGAAGGATATGTATCCTTCGACAACAATCTTAAAGGCTATATCATAGCTAACGGTACAATTGGTTATCCTCCTCCTTCCGTTATTAAGGATGTCTGTTTAGTGATCGAGTTAAAGCATAACTTGCTCAGCATTAGTCATCTTGCTGATCATGGATATTATATTAACTTCGGTAAAACTAAATGTTTTATCTATGATAGATCATCTGGAGACATTGCTTTCGAAGGGATAAGGGAAGATAACATATATATTTTCTATCTATCTAGAGATACTAACAGTGCAGGTAGATGCCTTTACGTCCACAAAGATGAAAGGCTATTATGGCATCAGCGTCTTGGTCATGCTAATATGGACACCATATCGAGACTATCTACCAAGAAGCTAGTAAGAGTATTGCCTGATATCATATTAAAAAAGGACACGATATGTGCCGAATGTGAAAAGAATAAGGCTACCAAATCTTCTTTTAAATCCATCAACACTGTAAGTACTACTAGACCCTTGCAACTACTCCGTATGGATTTATTTGGTCCTAGTAGAGTAGCCAGTCTTGGCGGAAAATTCTATGCTTTCGTTATTGTTGATAACTTTTCAAGATTCACTTGGTTTTTTTTCTGGCAAATAAAAGTGATACCATTTCAGTTTTCAAAGTTTTTGCTAAAAAGATCCAAAACGAAAAAGGCTACATGATTACTCGTATCCGAAGTGATCATGGTGGCAAATTCGAAAATTCTGATTTTGAAAAGTTTTGTGATTTAAATGGCTTTAATCATGAGTTTTCTTGTCCTAGAACTTCTCAACAAAATGATGTTGTGGAGCGGAAGAATAGGACTCTTGGCGATATGGCTAGAGTCATGCTGAATCAATTTTCTCTTCCGAAATATTTTTGGGCAGAAGCTGTCAGTACAGCGTGCCATGTTTTGAATAGGGTTTTGATTCGACCTATTTCGAAGAAAACACCCTATGAGCTTTGGTTTGGTAGAACTCCAAATGTTTCTTATTTTCGAGTGTTTGGCTGTCGCTGTTTTATCTTGAATACCAAAGACAACTTAGGCAAGTTTGATGCCAAAGCTGGCGAAGGTATTCTTCTTGGTTATGCTGCCAAGAGTAAGGGATATATAGTGTTCAACAAAAGCTCCATGATTGCTGAAGAGTCTACTAACGTAACTTTTGATGAGGACAATAGTACAGCTATCATTCCCGATGATGATGAACCATCAACTTCTACTCCTGTGGATACACCACCCGAAACCAGTTCTCTGGAGAGCTTACCAAAGAAGTTCCAATTCAAACCTTCACATCCAGAAAGCTTGGTAATAGGTGAGGTATCGAAAGGGGTAACTACTCGATCTTCTTTAAGAGAGTCTATTGCTAGCACTGCTTTTATTTCTCAAATTGAACCTAAAAATATTTTAGAAGCTTTTAACGATGAATTTTGGACATCTGCAATGCAAGAAAAATTCAACCAATTCGAACGAAATCAGGTTTGGGAACTTGTTCCTAGACCTGCTGATCATTCAATCATTGGTACCAAATGGGTTTTTCGCAACAAAGTTAATGAGGACGGTTCGGTCACTCGCAACAAGGCTCGTCTCGTAGATCAAGGATACAACCAAGAGGAGGGTATCGACTACGATGAGACGTATGCTCCTGTTGCACGACATGAATTTATTCGGATGCTTTGCACCTTTGCAAATTTCCAAAACTTTAAACTTTTTCAAATGGATGTAAAAAGTGCTTTTCTAAATGGTTTTATTAAAGAAAGGTTTTTGTCGAGCAATCCCTGGTTTTGAAAATCACAAATTTTTCGATCATGTTTTTAAACTTAAGAAAGCTCTTTATGGCCTCAAACAAGCTCCACGAGCTTGGTATGAACGCCTTAGAACTTTCTTACTTGATAAAGGTTTTTCAAAAGAAAAAATTGACACTACACTTTTCATAAAATTTCTTGATGACACTGTTTTGTTAGTACAAATATATGTAGATGATATCATATTTGGGTCTACTAATGAGGGTCTATGCGAAGATTTTGCCAAGTGTATGTAGAACGAGTTTGAGATGAGCATGATGGGGGAGCTCAACTATTTTCTCGGACTGCAAATCAAACAATACTCGCAAGGCGTCTTCGTCAGTCAGTCGAAGTATACAAAGGATATGCTGAAAAAGTTCGAGCTTGACAACATCAAACCTATCAGCACTCCTATGGCTACTACAACAAAGCTGGAACCTGATGAAAGCGGCAAACTGGTCGATCAACGTAAGTAGCGAGGTATGATTGGTAGTCTATTGTATTTAATTGCTAGTCGTCCCGATATTATGTTTAGTGTTTGCTTATGTACTAGATATCAAGCTAATCCTAAAGAATCACACATGACCGCTGTTAAGCGTATCTTTAGATATCTTAAAGGAACGATTACGGTAGGCTTGTGGTATCCCAAAACTACTTCCTTTGACTTAATCGGATATTCCGATGCTGATTTTGCGGGATGCAAAGTCGACCGTAAGAGTATCAGCGGCACGTGTCATTTGTTAGGAAAGGCTTTAGTCTCATGGTTTAGCAAGAAGCAGAATTCTGTTGCACTATCCACAACAGAAGCTGAGTACATCGCAGCTGGTCGTTGTTGTGCACAGATTCTGTGGATGAAGCAAACTCTTGAAGACTATAACTTACTATTCAAGCACATACCTATTTTCTGTGATAACACTAGTGCAATAAATTTGACCAAGAACCCAATATGTCACTCACGCACAAAGCATATAGAGATTAGACATCATTTCTTGTGTGATCATCAACAACACAACACTATTAACTTAGAATTCATTGACACTGAACATCAGCTAGCAGATTTCTTTACAAAACCACTAGCCGAAGAGAGCTTCAATTTTCTTCGTCGAGAATTAGGAATTTTCGATGAAACTGTCATACAATAAGTTGTACATGCGTAAATAACGGTTATAACGTACATCATTCATGGTAACATTGCTTTGGGTACAAGTCGAAAGGGCTATTCTGACAACAAGGCGTAAAAGCCTAAGCGACACGGTGCACTAGTCTTCGGACTACCGTTAGCTGGGATCCGACCCCTACAGCTAACCTAAAGCGGTTTCACTGTGATGATCATCGTTTTAACAATATTTATTATATGGCTACACTATTTTTATGGCTTGTAACATTCAATATTTCTAATTCAATTTTTTTTCTATCAAAACTTTCCTCTTTAAAACCTTTTCTGTGTTCTGGAGCCAGAGCCACAGAACTCGGGACAAACTCTGTCCTACACAGAGTTCGGGCCGAACTCTGTGTGCCTGCTTCCAGAACCCCCAGTTGCCCCTGGCCATCCAATTTTTGATCTGACGACCACGATTTAACCCGACCTGCTGGCCCTAATGCTCATATACCCAAACTCTCTCTCTCACATAACTTTTCTCTTCTTCTACCTCCCTCTAAACCCTTGCTCCTCAAACCCAACCCTAGAAAACTTAAATCTTAGGGCTATCTTTCCCCAAACTTAAGATTTAAGGGTTTTTGGTGGATCTCTTCCATCTCCAACTACTTTTGTGAGGTATAACTCCTATTTTTCATCTCTTTCAAATTTATATTTTCATTATCAATGGCTCCAAAATTATTTGGTAGAGGAAAGAGGATGAGAAGTGAGGGAGCATCTTCATCTAACCCTCCTCCTCATCCTAGTCATCCTTTGTTCAATCCACCACCTCCACCAAATCCCAACACCTACAATGAGCAAATTTTTGTCTCATTGGATGCATCCAATGAGTGGTACACGGACTTTCGCTCACGTAGTGTGTTTCCGGGCCATCCGATAAACTTCACAATTTTTTCGACATATGACGCACTTTTTAACGATTTATGCCTAGATGAACTCGTCACAACTTTATCTCTTGTCTATCTCAATGCCATTCAGATGTTTTACTGTAATTTAACTCATGACGACACTAGGATTTATTTTCGTGTCACTGACATTGACATATCTTTTGACGATTTCGAACTTGCCGATTACCTTGACCTCCTGGAACCCAACACTTGGGAAAATCTTGTTGATGCCCGATAGTTCCAATTTTCCGGTGATACCATTCTTGAGGGTTTCAAGGATGCGTTGTGTTCTAACACACGTCCTCGCAAGCTTCGAGCCAAATATCTCAATAACTATTTTTATGAACTCCATCGGATCATCTTTTCCTCGATCTTGTCCAAAGCGGGATCCACTGATGAAGTCACTTATCTTGAGATCTCGTCTCTATATCATCTTCACTTTTGTCTTCTGTTCAACTTCCCTCGCACGATGATGGACTGGATAATTCGTGCGAGACCGAAACCAAAATCCTTGGTTTATGTCATGTACCTTCCAAAGATTTTTGGTGCCTTCAACATCCCTCTTGATGACTGTCAGTTCCTACCTGCTCCTGCCTCTCTGTCCAAGACACGTAGGACTATTGCTGCTGCTGCATCCTCTGATTCTGATGCTCCTGAGCCCGAGCCTCCTGCTACTCTCGACTCCATCCAGGCGATGTTGCGCGATCGCTTCCGTTTGGAAGACGACTGCTGGACCCAGTTGGACTACCGCACCACCCTTCAGATGAGTGCTATCAGCAACTTGCTGCACGACCTCCAGTACACCCTGGCCACCCATCCTACTATGTCGTTCCCTATCGTATGTGATCCTTCTCGCGAAGGTTACCGTATTGACGACACATGGGTCAGGCGGTATCTGGACCCTGACGCGGCCTTTGTTGACCCTCGTCGCTCTGCCAGCGACCCTTCAGACTTTGCTGGTCTATCTCGTGCTCCATGATGGTCGTGGTTTATTACCTGCTGATGCTGTTGATGTTAGGCTGTAGTTTCATTTTGCTTTATGTAGTAGTTTTAAAACTGAGTTGTAGTATTTCTATTTCCTTTATGCATTGTATTTCTTTCAAAACTATGCACTTTGGTTTAGTATTGAGGTATAAACTGCTAGTAATTTCTCTCTTTATGGTTATGGTTCCTAGTTGTGTGATTGCATGTATTCACTGTCTACTTTTATGGGGGAGCCATTATTTTATTTTGCTAAATGACAAAGGGGGAGAATACTTGATATTTGCCTTGGAAATACTTGATATGTGCTTTGAGCTTCTATATATATTATGTTGTGCTTGCTTGGATTAGAACTTGTCTCAGGACATATCCATTTACGGGGGAACCGATATGTTCATCTACGGGAGGGCTATTGTCTTTATTCCATGTGTCCAGGTATGAATGTTGCGACACACAAATATCGTATTTTTGTCAATTATCAAAATGGGAGAGATTGTTGACCCAAACTTGATCGGAGTCAACCTAATCTTGATAATTAACAAGACGATATCTGTTATAATCCAACTTGACACATCAAGCTCCATCAAGCTCCAAAACAGAACATTATCACATATCAGTTCCAGATAGACATCAACGATTGCTTCGACAGTGCTACTGTTACTTGTACTCTGAATCTGTATTTTTACTTTTTATTGAGTTTAGGCTATTGTAAGTTGAGTCGCACTGAGTATCTCAACCCTAGACTTAATACCCAAGCTCCATCAAACAAACTCCAAAACCTGCCAAGCCCAAATAGCCCACTTGAACTTTCTGTCCCCTAGGAGACAGAGTTCGGGCCGAACTCTGCCCCCTTAATTTTAGGACCTGATTTTTAGGGCTTGCTGGTTGCTAGTTGTCAAACGGCTAAATAGTTGAAATTTTGGGATATAGTTCTGGCCGAACTCTGCCTCTCTGGACTAGTATATATATGCCTTGATTTCTCTCATTTTCAATCATCCAATCTTCTCATCTTCTCTTCTCCTATAGCCTATACATTCAAGAGCTTATTCTTCTCATCTAACTAGCCACAAAACTTTCCAAGCCTCCAGGATGCTCAATGCGAGTCAACTAGAAGTTTGTGTGCAAGAGTTTCAAAAGAAGTCACTTGGACAATTCCAAGTTTCGCCATCCGCGAATCTGTAAGATGTTGGCGTGCTCTTCTGAGTAAAGGCACGTGGTTGTACGCTATTTCACAAATAGTGGATTTCAATCCTGAGCTAGAGTTCTCAGGTCTGGACTAGTCCTCCACGAGGGAAACCAGGTTAAAAACTGCTGTGTCTGCGTATGCTTCTCTGTTCTTTATTTATATTGCGCACTTATACTCTGATTATTATTTCTGTTGGTTGGACTCGAATAGAGTTAATTTTTAATTGGGTATTATCGACACATACTCTATTCACCCCCCCTCTAGAGTTGCCTACACATACTTCATTTTCCACAAGCTTCGACAAGAACGCAGAATACATGCAAGTGATGCTACCATCGAGCCGCGAGATCTTTCACAAACCACGTGCACCACCATAATTGGCATCGTTTAACTGTTCAATTGACCTACCGGACAACCGACTGGCGGCCAATTGGCCATCTGATCGGCATCTGATCTACTGCAGAATACTAGTCGCTTCTTTCTCGCCTTGTTTGCGGTATCCAATTGCCCATGATTGAATATGGGTTTTTCCAGTTAATAAAGGCCCTCAATTGATCCTACTATCTCGGAGTGATATTTCGTTTGTTTGCACTTTAATTGTTCATGTAAATGGAACTTCTGATAGACATGCCTAAAGGATGATTCTTTCATATCTAAATGGAACTTCTGATAGACGTGCCTAAAGGATGATTTTTTTTTTCATAGATTTTTCGGAAACTATTCCCTCAAAATGTTTCTACATAAGCACTTGCAGGTTACATGTGCTGAGGTAGGGAGGGACAACTTGATCAAAAGTTTTAAGATGCATAAGATTTCTCATTCTATTAGAAGATCCTTGAAGACATATATGTCAATTAATTGCTAATATAGCTATAAATTCTTTTGTTGCTGAATAGTTTGAAAACAGAGGACTTTACCTAGATGAATGGCATTAGAGAATTCAAAGAAATGTTGTGATAAGGACTGCAAGATTTTATTGTATCACTGTTGCTGTTTTCTTACTATCCACTTTTTGTTTTGTACTTGGAGAACTTTGCACAAGTCTCCTGTCTGTTACAGTGAGCAGATATCATATCTGCAGACCTATTTATTTAGTACTCTGCAAGAAATATTCTATTTGATGGGACAATAATATCATTTTTTTCCATCATGAATATTGACATTTATTTTGTTTCTTCAAGCATCATACATTAGCATATTTATTAGTTTACAACCAAAAGAAGAAGAACAACAAGCCTTTTATCTGATATTTTCGGTCACCTAAATGAATCCTTATCTTCCATTCAGCTCTGTTAAGGAGTCCCATCAGCAAAACCCATATCCTCTTTCACAACCTCAATCCAAGTTCTCTTACGTCTACACCGTCTACGCCTAGCTCTAGCAGCTCCTTTGACTAATATATAGCCTATGACAACTCGTAACTGGTGCACCTACTGGTCTCTGTCCGAACCATCTCAAACAATTTTCTCTTATACTTAATCAGTGTGACTTCCAACTTTCTCTGAGTGCGTTAATTTCTTATCCTTTTTTTATCTATGGCCTGTTAGAAACCAAAAGTTATATTCATATATTGTTTTGTAGTTTTCCTTCTGTTAGTATCTCGAGACTTGGTGGCTAGGAATGTTAGTACTGAAAGGAAGAATGTGTTGTATGCATATATACAAGCTGACTGGTTATCTAACTGTACACAAAACACTTAGTTTTTCTCACTTAAATATTGTAATTCTTCCTGCTGTTAACTTCTAATAAGCTAATTAAGAAAACCTGTTTCAGGTTGGTATAGAGCAAATTGATACTAGTCAGTCTTTTAACTTACAAAGTTTTTTCATGTTCATTTCAGCAAGGTGTTCAGAAGGTTCTTCATGTAAGGTTTCATCCAGAAGGACTGCCTCAACTTGTCTGTAGCTCAAATGAGGTTGGTTGAGTGCTAAACATATTTCATGGGGTTAATACTTAATAGGCTACTTCCTACTAGTTCCTTTTTATTTTTATTTTTAATTTTTAATTTATCATAACATGAGGGGGTTCCTTTTTTCATGTATTATACTATGTTGATCTTGCATATCCCTTCGGGTTAGATAGATTAGAGACATCCCATTTGAGCAGAAGTTTTCTTCTACTTACACAGGCACCAAATGAATTGTTACTCTTTAATCTTCGTTCTGGAAGGGCAATTCAACTCAGTGGTCATAATTGCCAGGTTTGTAATATATTTCTATACAGTCTCTTTTATGTTTTCTGTTCTATGGCTGAATTTTCGTGATCACAGTATGAAGAACAAACTACTTAAAGGCTCCTTTTCTGCTGTTTCCCATGTGGCACTGTTTTTGCCTTTGTCTGGATTCATGGCGAGGTTTGCTCATGCAGTTCTCTTCTGTTCTTGCAGATCCAGGCTGTTGATTTTGCTGTGAGAGGTGCAAGCATAGTTTCATGTGGCTCTAAATTTTTGAAGGTACGAAGTGGAAGAACACACGATGACTTGTCATCTTAAGGCTTCACTCATATTAACCATTCCATCTGTTCTTGAAATTAAACAAAATAGGTTTGGGATTGCACAACTGGTTCTTGCCTTTATACCCTGGGTTCTATTGGTGATGATCGAGCATTAGTTGGACACACAGAAAAGATCAATGCCATGACTGTTAATAGCTGGCAATCTTGTAGGTTTTTGTATACCCTTACGTTGCATGTCTTTAATAAAGTTTGATTTTTAATATATTAGCATGCATATGATCGTCATTACTTCGTTAAGGTTGTGTAAATTTGCGGGTTACTATTAAGGATAATAATATCAAGTCGAGTTTAAATGTTTATGAATGTTTATATTAGTCCTTGATCAATTTTGAACACTTGTAGATGTAAATATTATTTGCAATGCGCAAGCACCACTTTTCATGCATGAACTATAGGTATAGTGAACATCAGCTAATGCTTTTGAAGCTTACCATTTTTCTAGCTTCCATAGTGGTATTAGTTTTCTATAAGAGCTTCCTGAACCTTTCATGCATTAACATTCTATATCTAGCTGGTCATCCATGCGTTAGACAAGGGGTTGTAAACTAAGTGAAATCGAGGTAGCTCTTAACTGGATTAGCCTATGTGCTGTGGAGTTCAGTATATGCTGGTTTGTGGAATGAAGCATGCAGTTAGAGCAAATATTTATAGCACAATAATTTTTTTATATGATTTCTCGATAAAAGCTAAAAGGAATGTGAAACTGTAATTAAGTTTGTTCTAATGTATTCTGACTCTCTAACCTAACCAGACTCCCATGAAAGAGGATATGTTATTTTGCCATATCAAGCCTTAACTGATCCTTCAATTTTATCCTGGACTCTTGTAAGGAGGCTGATGTAAATAACTTATCTAATATCCAATACATCGGAGAAACTGAATCTCCTCACTCAGATGTCTTTGCCTATCCCTTCGGCCCTCCCTTCTTTATTTCTATCTGTTAGCTGGTTTCGTACCATTTGCTCTTCTGTTTGTTTTCTGGATCTTACCGGAAACATATAAACTACACCATCACATTTTCACATATATTATCCTTGTTTAACTTTTCCCTTATTTTTTTTCCTTCTTATCTTTAGGCCAGTCATGAATTTGATTTTTCGTTTATAATCAAGGTCGTAGATGTTAGATGTTGGCTTTATGTCGGATTGGGTTTTGAATGTCGGATGTCGACTATCGAGACACGTCGGGGACATATTATTAAAATGTCAGATACCCATTTTAGGCTACTTAAAAGTATATTATATATACTAGTCCTAGCTAAGTGTACTAAATGTCCTAAAACTGACAACTAAAATTTCATCTATAAGTTCAAATATAAAAAACTACAATGTTGTATCAAGTAAATTAACATTCCCTGTAAGACAAGAAGTACAAATATAAAAAAAAAGACTTAAATAAGTTAAGAGTCTTAAGTAATTTAACGCATAAAAGTATAGAAGAAGAGTCAAGTTATTAGATAGTCTACTGTACGAATCTAACTAATTTAACAGTTAAAGTCCTTTGTCTCAAAAAACCTCAACAAATGCCCGATTAACCAATTTGTCAGCTAACATTTGAAAAAAAAAAATCATGTCGGCCTGTATATTAGTTGGGGCACAGTATATCAGCCAGTATATGGTACAATGACATAAAATATGCATTTGACTAAATCGTCTCGTCTTTTACCTGTGAAACTGACAAATCGGCTGACATGTCTTCCTACATCTACAACCATGTTTATAACCAATCTTTCATCAATTAAACTGGATGGTCACCAATTCAAACAGAAGCTACTTGTCGAGTTTTTTGCCCTATAATTGCTTATACTACCTGAGAAATTTTCTACATATACCATAAATCAGATCTGACTGCTTTTCCCTTGTTCTCTTCATTATCCAAAAAATGCTGATTGACCGTGCAACTGGATCAGACATTTTTTGGTTAAATTTATGACAAAGTAGTTTTTAAATTACATGGACAAGTGACATTTTCTGGGAAAAAAATTATTTTGTTTGTGTCCAGAAAATATATTTTGTATATACTAAAGCTGTTGCATGTAAAGGATAATTCCTGTAACTAGTTAACTACAATTCACTAGACACATTTATTTTTGCTCTATATATTTGTGGTTATAGTTTCGTGCGATCTCTGGAATCCTTTCATTTTTGACGCTGCCTATGTCTCTTTTTGGTCTTTACATCTTTGTAATAATAATTTTGTTCATAGATAAAAGAGACTCTTAATTTAGTATCCTGTAACTGCTTATGCATTCTACATATTTAATAGTTGTTGGTTTGTCAGGCCTTGTTGCGACCAGCAGTGGGAGAGGGGATGGGAAACTCCTTCTGTGGAATGCTCTGAGAGGAGAACTAGCTGCTGATTTAAATTCCACTCATCGGTAAGTTTCTATCTTACATTGAATGCATATATAGATATTTTCAAGACCTCTACTACGTCGTTCTCAGTACTCTAGTGTTTATTTGGACTGAACTACATAATGTTCAACCACCATTTGCACCATTTAAGTTTATTTCAGTGATGTCTTGGCTTAAAGTTGCATATCCTTTATAATGAGAATCATCTATCCTGGCTGCTGGATCATCTTCATATTCTCATTCTGTCCCTCACACCTCTATAGCCTTACATTCTGCAAATGAGAAAGCTACCTTAGCGCTGCATTCAAAAGTGACTAGGATCATGATTATACTACTTAAGTTAAGCTGTCGCCTGTCGGCCCTTCCATCAATGAAACCGGATGGGCGGATTGCTTGAATAATACCACGTACTGCTTCTTGTTTCACATAGACGGATGTAATAATGTAGGATACACTCCCAAGTATTTCATCTTGAAACTTTCTATTTTGTGCCATCCCTTCTTACCAATCTAATGTTGACTACATTTGCTGAAACTTTAACATTCTTACTTTTCATATTTAATGTCCAATCCATTTATCAACTTCTTACATTCTTTTTACTCACTTATCCAACGTTATACTCAAAGGTACCATCTCAATCTTTATCAATCATATAACAACATTAAGCCTTTGCTTTAATGTCTGGGGTTTTCTTCATCCATTTGACTCAACTAAGGGTCTCTTTCCTTCAACACTATCTAGTGCTTTTCTTGTCTTACCACCTCAAACCATGTTCTTTTTGGTGTACTAGTCATATCAACTATTTCAACTATATCCTATTGTTCATACAAGAAGGTGAATCTATTATTCTGGTGCATCAGTATCATATTTTAACTTTTAAAAGCGTCATTTTGGTAGAACTCATGTATTCGATCTTAAATCGTCGAGTATCTTTCAGCAAAACAACAATTTCTGCTGATCCCTCGAATTACATTTTTATTGATATCTGTAAAGAACTTTTTACATACGCATGAAAAATTATAAGTATAAGACCTTCCTTCAATATGAGTACGGCATAGTTCGAGAGACTAAATAACAAGCTATTTTGCACCTACATGAATATGGCACAACACACCACAAACATGTCAACATGGGCACAAAAGAAATACTGTTGTGTCCTAGTGAGTGTGCGTGGTGTGTTATATGTGACACAGGAAAAAACCTATAAGGCAATCTATTTGTGTTGATTCACAAATTAATAGTCTGAGATTTGTGAAAGCTAATTATAAAATAAAATACCAACAAAATGCCTAACATGTATTCATAACTGATACTCAAATTCAGTATTAGGATGGAACTTTTAGCAAGTAGTGCGAAGCTGATCCACCCGTCAGAACAAACACAAATCTCGCTCCGTAGAAGATGAATCCCCATGTTGAAGCTTCATTTTGGGTTCCAAAGGTCAACTGTGATCCTATGCAATAGATATTGCTCTCTTGATACGAATGCCACTAGAAGGATGCAGATCATACATGAGGTTGAGGGTAAAAAATGGAGAAAGTTTCACCAAAGAACTGCTTTCAGAAGTTGGGTGGGTGGGTGGGTGGTGGTGGGGGGGGGGGGGGGGGGGTGGGGTCTGATCGCTCGGTGTGAAACTGAAATTGCAGGAGGGTGAAGGAACTTTAGGCAGCTTACTGGCAGTCTGGCGTCCGACTGCAGTCATTCAGCGATCAGGAAGAAGATTACTTGCAGAAGGCCTGTTCTGGTTGACGAAGACGATAGGCAAAACAGTTGTGGAGGTCAGGTAGCTGTTGCCAAGAATCATAGGGTGTCTGGTTGTGTGATCAGAATAAGAAAGAAGGGGGCGTCAGGAAGAAGCTAGGGGCTCACTTTTCAGTCTCCTGGCAATGTGGAAACACTATGCTCTTGCGAAAAAGTGGAATAGGAATGGGATCCACACATCCATCATAAATTACAAACAGGGAGATTTGTGTAGGATTGGGATCTTCTGTGATAATAATATCAGACGAGAAAGGATAGCATTATGTAGGAGCAATCTCATCGCGGCAACTTTTCATTGAATAAACCATTCATAGTAAATCCTTTTATAGCCATGTTTCAAGACACAATACCTGAACTAATAAAAACGAACTCTTACTCACAAGATTTAAACAAATCATATCTCGGCTATTAAAACCAACTTGTATGCCTGTCTAACCTGGTCCAATTAGGACCATATCTCATCAAGAACACGGACCCATATGGAACTGGTGCTATGTCAATCTCCCTGGCTTCTAAAGTTCACCTCACAGTGACTAAATCAATCTTACTCCATAAGAAAGCCCAAGTCAAACTGATCAAAGTACCCAATCTCCGGTCAGGAACAAATTGGATCTGGACATCCTCACCGATGAACCAGATAATGATGTACTCTCTCAGCGACAACAATGAGCTCATCGAGCTCGTCATCCTACATGAACCCGACCTCATGCCTCTATTATCTCCGAGATGGCAAGAAAGGAGGTGGTACTAAAATTCGACACGGTTGCCTTCACGGTGGTACTGGAGGAAGATGTAGTGAGAAAATTGTAGAAGTCTTGAATGTCACGGTACTACTGGTGGTCGTAGTGGAGTAAGTAGCATTCGCACTCTTGGAATAGCAACAACTAACCTCTTTACAGAATATTGAAGCGGTACTGATGTCCCTATGACTAAGTGGAATGTGGAAGCGACTCCTCGTTAATTTTCCCCACGTTTAATACCCTGTCACCAACTGTCCACTGTAACTTGCGATGAGCAACTGTTGTTGCTATATAACAATTATCGTGCACAATCATAATCAACCATCATGACAGTACATGAATCTACTAAGACATTTGCAAAGCCTACAGGTGCAGATAAGGCAAGCAAAAACCTATTTTGTGTTCGGATAAAGCCTTGTAAACCTTAGGGCGAGGTTGCTCAAGAGCGGCTGTAGCCTCTAACAACTAAACAAGTGTTCATTCTGTCAACTTTTATGTTTGGAAGGTCAACTCTGGTATCACACTAATCCTAGTCTCTACCGTACCAAGTATAGTATTCAGGTTGGTTTCTGTAGAGAGTAATTATTGGATGATTTTATTGATAGAGGGATGACATATATATATATATATATATATATATATATATATATATATAAAAGGAGGGTTAGCCTCTCACTTATGTGTCTACCAGATTTGGGACTAAAGCATACTACTAATACTTAACATACTCGACACCCTCCCTCAAGCTGGAGCATAGATGTCAATCATGCCCAACTTGTTACATATAAAATGAACTTGAGGGCCTAAAAAGAGATTTTGTAAATATATCAGCTATCTAATGTCCGGTTCTCACATGATGAAATGTTATGACCCCTTCTCATATTCATCACAGGCAAAGTGGATGTCGATCTCAATGTGTTTCTTTCCGTTCTTGAAATACGGGATTGATAGCAATATGGATAGCTGACTGATTATCACACCACATATCTGTTGCTTCTGATCCTGCTTCTTCCTGCTCTTTTAGAAGATGCTGCATATATAACACTTCTGCGGTGCCATGAGCAATGATTCAGTATTCTGCTTCCGAACTCGATCGTGAGACCACATTATGTTTCTTGCTCTTTCACGACACTAAGTTTCTACCCATGGATACTGAGTAGTCGGATGTGGAATGTCGATCAATAAGACTCGTATCCCAGTCAGCATGTGTAAAACACTCAAGACAAGTATGCCTTTGATTCTCCATCCGATTTTTTTCCAGGATTCTGAGCTAGATAACGTAAGATCCTGAGAAGTGTCTGCCAATGCAGAACTCATGGAGAAGCCATAAATCTACTGACAACACTTACAGTAAAAGAAATGTTCGGACAAGTCATAACCATTAAGTAATTAAGTTTTCTACTGCTCATATATGAGATCATTCACTACTGTGGGGTTGTCAGTCAGCTGCTTTAACAACCGCATATCCCGAAGCGTCTTCTCGACTTTCTTTCGCCATGTGGAGTAACCATCTGGACCTTCCAGCTGTCGATCGACCAGTCGAATCGATGAAGTCGTCGTACCAGTGCCCTGTGTCCTCGCCATTGCGTTCTCGGCACTGGTGTTGTCAACACTGCTACTTGTCTCAGTGTTCGTCATCCTTTAATGTTCTCGATTCGACTATCGGTGAACGTTCCGACCCGATATTCATATCAATTCCGCCAATGCACGATCAACTTTGCCAGAACTAGCTCACGCAATGTTGGCATAGATCGAATGTGGATCACACAAGACATGACAGAGATTCACACAAACCGAGGTTGTTCTCTGTTTGATCTTGATGTGGATACCGGACCAGGAACACAGATTCACACAAATAATCAAATTTGCTCTCTGTTAATTTCTGATGTCGTTGTCGAGGTTCAGAAGTTCACGCAAACTATTATAATTTACCCTTTAAAGATCTCAACTTAAACGATTTTTTGTGTGTGTATCGATTAGGTTTAGGGTTTTGAGAGTGGGTTGGGGGCTAGGTTATGGGGAGAGTCATTAGGGTTAGGGTTTAATGCGGGGGTGGGGGTGGGGTGTTACTGTAGCAGGGGTTGAGGGGGTTGTAGAGAGTAATTATTGGATGATTTTATTGATAGAGGGATTACACATATATATAAGGAGAGTAAGCCTCTCACTTATGTGTCTACCCGATGTGAGACTAAAGCATACTACTAATACTTAACATTCTCAACAGTTTCAGTCCACCAAAATTTGGTGTTTATCATGTTCACTGTGTGACAACAGTGTATCAAGTTCGTCAAGTAGTGGTTTCTGTCTTGGGTTTCCATAGCTGTCATATAGATCTTACCACTAAGTAATAACATGCAAGACCTAACCTAGACTTTGATAGCAATCTGATGAAGAAGAAGACTTATTGGGAAATTTATACAGGTCGAATTGCAGTTAACGAACTGAAATTCATAGAGCCTAATTCTAGAGCAATAATTACTAATAATCTCATAATGATATATCTATGCAAATATTCAAAAATGACATTTGGATTCAAGAATACGAGTTAGGTACCAAAGGATGATGAGATAGGCAGCTTATCACGAGAATATGAAGTGAGATCTGTAGAAGCTATTTGTACGGCAATAATTATTATTAATAGACCAACAAATAAGCCAACAGGTATCGAAGTTCGCAATTAAAAATCAAAGGTACTAGTTCGAGTTTAGCAAAGATTGTGAATTCATTGCATGTGCTACAAACCTTCCTTTCAGGTCCCAAGTTTAATCTTGTCTCTCGACATTTTGAACTTGAATTTACCCTTTCATCTATATCACGAGTTTGGTCGATATCACTATATCACGAGTTTGATCAATATCACGAGAACGAAGATGACATAGATGAGTGTTGATGAATAACGAAGAATTGACAATTAACAATTCTTACGCGGGCTTGTTTGACCGAGTGACTGTCCGGTTCATACGACTCTGGTTGGTGGACCAATGGGTTGGTTGGGATGATGTTGATACAATAAACCTGCTGAAAAGGGTAGTTGTCGAGGCATTGATGTAAATGACAAGGATCACGTGCATCTAGGTGTCGGATGCGGCATCAACGGTTGGGCTGGAACCGTGGTTGCAGATGTTAG
The DNA here is from genome assembly GCA_029216955.1 of Iris pallida. Classification (NCBI taxonomy): domain Eukaryota; kingdom Viridiplantae; phylum Streptophyta; class Magnoliopsida; order Asparagales; family Iridaceae; genus Iris; species Iris pallida. Next base: position 18,755,808 of record JANAVB010040817.1, on the reverse strand, counting down.
GATTGACTCAAGTTTATTTAAAATGATTTTGTTTATTTAAGTCTTAATAAATTATGATTACTATTTTTGCGTTTGATAAATATTATCGGATACCTATGTTTTGTTTTAGGTTTAGGTTTTAGGCTATAAACTATATGTGCCTCCTTTGAGAAAAGTCTGACAGAGAAGATGTAGGATATTGGGTTTTTTTGAGTGTTTGGTGAGGGTTACAAGAGATTGTAAACCTTTCTTATTTATGATTATTGAACTTTGGGTCTGAGAGTTAATTCTTTTCTTGATTCTGTTCCTTTTTTTTCATTATTGCACCTTTTTCGTAACAAACTAGTATCAGAGAATGAGGTGATCGTGTGACAATGAAGAGCAAAGGAGTTATATCAGTAGTGGAAAAATGTGACCACCTTCGTCCTGAACCCGACACCTGACGACTGGTGTAGGAGTTTCGTGCAATGTGGAGGAAGAAAAAAAGAAGTAAAAAGGGTGTCCGAGTTTTGTCGAAGATGAAGCTGTTTTTTCTGCTTCGTAATGTTTTTGCTATGAATAATATTTGCTGCTGATGGTGATTCTGTTGATGCATTTGATGATTTTGGTCTTTGCTTATTATCATTAGATTTTTTGGGTGATTTTAGTTTTTGTGATTTTATGCTGGAAGATTGTGTCTATGAGATGGACGACTGTAGCGGCCTTGAGTTTCGGTTGGATCTGTCAGATGATGCGGTCAGAGTGCGAAGTTTGAATTGTTGAGATTGAGTGCCACCATTCAATGCCTATTTTGTTTGTCTGCCAGGACGCCGTCGTGACTAATAAGATTACTTTGCCTTTAATAAAATTGGATGTCTAGGATTTGTTTCAGGTTTAGGTTTTAGGCTTTTAGCCTATAATATATACTTGCCTCATTTTGAGAAAATTGATAAAATATGTAGGCTTTTGGGTTTTGTTTTAAGTGTTTCATGCGGATTACGTTAGATTGTAAATTTTACTTATGTGTATTGATTTTGGGTTTGGGAGTTAATTATATTCTTTGATTTTTGTTAGTTTTTCTTGTTCTTTTTTGCCGTACCTTTGTCATAACATAGATCCAATTTTGGGGCGGCTGTCAGTGCCTCAGATGCAGTTCAGGTCTGCGGAAAACTGATTGATTTTATGGTATACCTATTCGTAATCATTTTCTTTCTTCTTCATTTTTCCTCTGTATTTCTATCATTGTTATTGCTGTTATGGTTCTCTCGTCCAGATCTACTGATCATAATTCACACCTAACATCTGCAATCTCTAATTGTATCCTCAGACCTTCTCCTGGGTTCAGAAGTCCTTGGGGTAGCCACTCTTGTAATTGAAGAAAATAATGCCACCAGGAGCACTTTGCTTATCTGCCAACCCTCTAGAGCCGCTGACCAAGAACTGGACATGTCAGCCTCCCTTCGATGTCGCACCCCATGCCTACACGAGTGGTTACTCATTGCTAAGCCAAACCATCTCCGGATCCCTCTACCGCAGGCCACCTTAGGTCACATGGGACCCTCTACTTTGAGAACCATAACTCATTGCCTTGGACTTGCCACCCACCAACCAGACTGTTCTGTCCTTAGCGGATCTATTCCTGTCAATGTTTGACCGGCCAGCCGGCTGGACATCCGCCTGCCAGTCTAGGCCAGCAGATTGTCTACAGTTTACTGTTTTGTCGACTATAGATCTGTCATTGCCCTCGTTTGCTGATGCTCCCATAGTCTAGACCGGATTCTTGGATTCGTTGACAACCTCTGGTACCCTGTTTTCTCTGGTGCTTTGTTATGGACAACCACCATATGGTTGCTTTTAAACCTGTGACCCGATTCTTGGATTCGTCAACAACATTTGGTACCCTGTTTCACTGGTACTTCGTCAATGATAACCACCATTGCTTCCTATCCTTGACTCGAGCTTCTGCATTTGTCATGTGGATCAACTTTGCACTTCTAGAATCGAATCATATTTTGAATCCGATTGTCAATTTGAATACATGTTAAGTTACTAGTTGGTAGATTAATAGTGATTATTGCTTTCCAACTAGCTTCTGCGAATCTCAGACTATTAATTTGCGAATTGACCCAACTAGATTGCCGTATATGTTTTGTTCTGCGTCAATGTGTTTGATACAAACACTGCTCACAGATAGTAAGCATTTTTTAGTTTCCATGATATTTAGATCCAATTTGATCAAAGTATATTAGGTATTATGGTAATTGGCTGACTATTTCACCTTCTTGAATCCTGTTCTTTGAAGTTTGTTTCATATGGATATCATTTTTGTTTCTAGGTTGTGGAATCGAGTCTGGCTAAAATTAATTTCTTTCATTGTCACAATCTGAAGAACTTAAATCTTATTCAGTGTTCAGAAAATCAAATTAAAGGCGATTACTTTATAGACCGTTTAATCCGATTAAGTGGTTGGCATATCAAGGTTGCATTCAGTAAGTCTACAACAGATAGGATAAGTCTTGAGAACGATGGCTGAAATACTATTAAGTCAAGACTCTTTTCACTTTTCGGCAGCAGAATGATGTGAACTTTTGGGTTAAGACCTGCCAATTATCCCTAGAGTCATCCTGGTCCATTGAGTGACAACTCTTCCACTCAATACCATCGGATCACATAGGCTAACTTTCGTTCCTGCTCAACGATTAAGCACGAACATCTGATTTCTTAATGAACCTCTAAATGGACCGAACTAATTAAGAGAAGTCTTTAAAAGTATAAATGCTGAATCTGAATTGTTTTTGTTCGTTTTATAATTGAACTATTTGATCATCATCATCCTCATCTTCATCCAAGCCTTCTCTTATCAGAATGGGGTCGGCTATGGAACATAAGAAGCTCTATACAAGTTTTGACAAAGTTATATGACCGAAGTCCACCTGACAGTAACCCGCTATCGTGGTGCCAACTTCCTAGCTAAGGTTGTTATGAGCATAAGAGGGCCATGCCATAATACCTAGATGTCCAGTTGGCAGGTAGGTAGACCTACCTTTTGGATTGTAGTTTAAGCTATGCAATCAAGGAGCACCTCCAAGTTCCCTAGACTATAAAGAGTCTAGACAAAGAGGTAAGATAGATACAATTTTCTATAGGGAATTGGACTCATCTCTATGACACATTATGCGCAATAGTGAAGGAATGACAATCCCAAATATTTGATACCTTTTAATACCTCTTAATATTTGCAAATTGAACTATTTGATACCTCTTAATATTTGCATTTTAACGGTTTAGTTCAACTCATTAGACACTTTTTAAGTGAGATTTTACCACGTGATACACTAGCACAAGTATACCTGTGTATATAATCTCAAATGTATAATTACTGAGTTAACTATTTAAGCATAAAGGTAGAAATATGTAAAAGAAAAATATTTGTGTTTCAAAACACATTTATAACCAAGTCCCCCTTCAACACATTGATTCCAGTTTTAAGGTAGTTTATTATAGTTTATGCTTATTTTCTCTCTTTTTTGATTTTTTTTTTTCAAAAATCATGGTTACCTGAATAATTTTTGACATCAATCATTACCACAATACAAAAATAATTTACTATTTTTTAATAACTAAACTATTTTCCTTCTCATTCTTCTTCCTCTCTTCTCTCTCCTCCATTGGCACCCCACTTGGCCCCTTCCACTCCCTAGTGGACTTCTCCTCGAGTCGCCAGACACCAGCGTTGACCGCTGCCTACCAACTAGGGCTGTAAAATGGACAGGACAGTCCGTTGTCCGTACGAGTCCGACTCGATAAATGATTCGACCGTGGACCGTTCGATTTAATTAACGAACAAAATGTGAACATGTTTTTGAGTCCGTTTAAAATTCGGACTCGAATTCGGTCATATAGTTGTCCGGTCCGAAATTTTTGTTTAGGTCCGAAAAATGAAGGAGTTAACACATTAGCATAATTCCAATGCAAATTTCCTATGCTGACAGCCCACTTGGCCACTCAACGAAGCACCACCAAACACTAAGAAAAGTTTAACAATACACCTGACTCCTCGGTTTCCCCCTTAACTAAATGACAAAAGAGCAATTCCAAATTGGAACACCCTCACGTGAGAAAGAGAGAGAAGGAAGCAAGGGGCTACTTCACGTGCTCTCTCTGGCAGCCCTTTGACTCCTCAACTCCTCCACCCTCTCTCTCTCTCTCTCTCTCGGTCTCTCTCTGATGGACACCCTTTCAAAAAGTAGAGAAAAAGTAAGAGAACCAGAGAGAGAGAAGAAAGAAAATTAATGCACCATCATCTCCTCCTCTTCTCTCTTCCGTCCGACTCTTCATGCCTTCGCCACACGTCTCTCTCTTCCATCTGCGGCTCCTCTTTGTCATTTCCCGCATGCTGCTTTCAGAACCGTCGGTTCCAAGATCCGCGGCGGCGAGGTCGACGTCCCCGTCGGACCGGACACGAACATGGTATAAAATTTTCGGACGGATCTGAACACAAACTTTTTTGTCCGAATTTAACCGAACCGGACTTGGGTCCGTCCGATTCTATTTTCGGTCCGAACTTGAACACTGGGTTGTCCGGGTCCGTCCGGTAGGTTTACACCCCTACTACCAACCTTGTCCCATTGCTTGACCAATCTGATGGAAATAGGGTAGGGTGCAGGATGATTCTAACAAATGTCAGATTCAGTACAAAATACATTGTGTAACTCAAAAGTTGAAGGGTTAGTTTCTATGCATATGTGTACCTGAAGAGTTTTTGACATAAATATCCATGCCACTGTATGGAGGAATAGGCTATAATTGCAGAATTCTGTTCAAGAATGCATTTGATTTCTATGCATATGTGTACCTGAAGGGTTAGTCTTTAGTTGCTATTTTCCTTGTGTTAATGAACATTTGTATCGTCTTTGACAACCTCTTCATTTGTAAATCTAGGGTGGGAGACCAGCTTCATCCTTCCCTTCAAGTGATGGAATTCTGTAACGAAAACCTTTTGGCCTGTGGAAGTGATTGTGAACATGGTGGTCCAGCTGTAGTGCAGTTGTGGGATATTGATTCTCCACAGTCATGCTCGTCTTTCCCTGCTAATGATTCTGTGAGTACTATAGTTTTCATTCTAACCACGGAGAATTTGGGCAGTGATTTGCTGATACAATCTGTTTTCAGTATATTACTTCACTTCGAGCAGATTCAGCTTGCAATACCATAATCACAGGTGCAATTTGTACTATTGCTTGTTGCAATATATTCATCAATCCCGTTGCTCTTAACAAGCTTATTGTAATTAGACTCAACTGTTGTCTTTATAAATATAGGTTCTGGCGATGGGGTTGTTGGCTTATTTGACATTCGGACATGTAGTGCAATTAATTATTTATCTGTTGGATCTGGTCATGAGGTACTTGTTATAAGTCGGTAATTGTTGTAGTCATTTCATTCTTCATTTGCTACGTATTTCATTCTCTGGTTGGCGTATCTTTATCAGCTCTTGAGTTGAAATTGTTTGTAGTCAAAGGTGCATCCCGTAGCAAGGTGCAGCAGCTGCGCCTACACCTCACTAGGTGAGGTATCTTTATCTGGGCGCATCCAAGGCGCACCTAAGGAGTGCCTCTCAACAAGGCACAACCAAGAAAATGTGCGCCTAGACACTATATATATATATTTAAACAAAAACTTTGAGACATGGTGATAGCTCTTACCTCATACAAGTGGGAGGGAGGTAGCCCTTTCCACAGTTGCCAAAGTTGATTACAATTGAACTAAAAAAACTAAAATTAACTAAAAACATGGTAGGGAGAACACGAATTCTTGTTAGTTCTGTTGACTGCTACTGTTCTATTAGTTCATTTGGTTATATTGTGAAATACTTTTGTTGGTTTTAATATGTTATTTGGTTTTATTTCTTACGTTACCAATTTATTTTTCTATTTATGAATATTTTTATTTTTATGCCTCACTTCGCTCGGGCGCACGCCTCCTCATGCGATATGGACCATTTGCGTCTCGAGTGCTCCTTTGCGCCTCGAGTGCGCCTTTGACTACCTTAATAACTTGATAGTTCCATGACTAATTCTCTTGCTTACTTTAACCATACCAAACTTGTGGCTTGGCTCATCTGTTAGCAATTAAATGGACTAATATTGTTATTATGATTTTAATTTATATGCAGTGCAATTTGTTTGAATATATAAAACTGAGTCCATCAGTCAATGCTAGCTGTGGAGTTAGATTTTTTTTTTTTTTGATGATGAGTTCAATTATAATTTGTAAGTAGATGAATTTTTAGAGCTAAACACCTGGCCCAGAATATGCTCGACTGACTTGGCATATGCATTGATAGGGAATTGATGGTAGATAAATGTTCTTGTTGTGTAATAGATTCAAAATGGTGATATAATTTGACTGCAATGAATTCGGGGGGAAGTGTTTTTGTTTTGGAGTTGTTGAATATGTCATACTGTCAGTGATAGGACTTTTCGCTTCTTATATATATCTTTGGTTGATATGGTAGGCTCTTCCCTTAATGCTTTAATGTAGGTGGAGCAAGGCTTATACATATTTTTATATGTTATTTTGAATATATATAAAAGAAGAGATGGGAGCAACTGGCGATCGCGATCGCCCGTGCGTGAGCGAACGAAACCCTAGGGGGTCCCAGCCTTGGGACCCTGGCGCGGGTGGGCTGGCTGGCGGCCGCCGGGACGGTGGCGGGCCGACCCCGGGAGGTTCCGCCGACGGTGGCGCTGCAGCTGGAGCCGGCGGTGCACGCGGAGTGCAGGCACGAGAGGCGGTGGCACGGGAGCAGAGCCGGTCAGCGCCGACGCAGGCGTCGGGGGCGTCGTCGGTGTGGGCAGCGGTGGTGGCGGTGCTGGGGCTGGCGGCGGCATATGCGGATCGGAGGCGGTGGGGACGGCTCGATGGGTTCCGGATCTGACCGGAACCCCGGAGTTCCAAACTGGATCCGGTTCTGGATCCCAGGGTGGACAGATAGAGGGTGGTGGCTGGACGACGGTTACGAGACGTCGTGGTAGCAAGATTGGGGGCCGGGAGGGTGGCGTACAGACTCACCCAAAGACACGTCCCACTCCTGGAAGGAGAACGGGTGAGGGATCGGGGGTGCGGAAGACGTCTTATGTCCCTGTGGCCCCTCACCGTGCGGGGAATAGCATTGCTGGTAGATCGGTTGGGTGGCGTCCCAAGGTGCTTTCGGCGGATAAAGGGAAGGAAAAAGCGATTGACTTGGGAGAACAAGGAGCAGGGTTCTCCCCTCCTGGGGTCGTTCCTCATCTTCAGGGGACGGCTCCCCGCCCTGTGGGAAAGTCCTGGGCTGACATTTGCAAACCCGGGGGTACCAAAAGCCCTACATCCATGGAGTTCGTGCACCAAAGAAGGTGGGCAGTGGCTTTCGAGCCTCGTTCCCTGCGGAGGAGATTGCGAAGGTGACTGCCTTCTGGGAGAACACGTTGGTCCTGTACGTTCTGGGGAACAAACCCTTCTATGGGCAGATCTGGACGTACGTGGCTCGTGTCTGGCAGCCGAAAGACAGTATGGATATATTTGCAAGGGAGAATTGTTTCTATTACGTGAAGTTCGGGCTAGCGGAGGATGTTACCAGGATCCTCCAAGGAGGGTCGTGGACGTTTGACGGCAGGCTGATTATTCTCAAAGAGTGGACACCGGATCTGCGATGTGAGAAGGAAGTTCTTAATGCCATCCCCGTTTGGATACGCTTTTCGGAGTTTCCTGTGAGATATTGGAGGATTCCATTGCTTATGAGGCTCGCCAGCTTAGTGGACAAACCGATAAAGGCTGATGATGCTACAACCTTTCGATCGAGGCTGATGTATGTTCGGAAATTCGTTGAGGTTCGGGCTGGTGGGGAGCTACTGAGTATATTGGAGTATGAGATTCCTTCGGGTGAGGTCCTTAACCAGAGAGTGGAGTACGAATGGGTTCCCCCAGCCTGTTCGTACTGCGCTTGCTTCGGGCACCTTGATAGCACTTGTCCAACAGGAGGTCTACGGGCGGTGCCACCTTCGGAGCCCATGGTGGAGCCTTGGATAATCTCGGGCTATGACCTCTGGGGACGGGAGCGCTGAGGACATCATGCAAGAGGTAGACATTCCAGTGGAAGAGGCTAGAGACCTGCGCCTGGTTATCTCTCCCCAGCCGGTTCACACGAGCGGGGCTATGATCACCTTCTCGGCACAGAGGAGCATGGTTACCAGAGGCATATCGGCTGCGGGACGAGAGCATCGAGGGGATGGAGGTGCATCTGATGAGCTAGTTTATAGCAGAAAGCGACGTGCCGGCCCACTACGCGACGGGCCTACCAGGGAGGCGGGTCTCACCCCGGTCCAGCGTGAGGCGCTATGTGTGGACAATCCGGCTTGGGCTCTGATGCTCTCACAGGCAACAAACCAGCATCCCCTGCTACTGAGGTGGAGGAGGATATGGCTGAGACGGAAGTGGTACCACCCCCGGGTACCGGTTCTGGAGTAGTTCAGGGGAACCCTTCTCTTAATAATTAGTGGCGGTTATCGTCTGGAACGTGAGGGGTGCTTGTTCCTTAGGGCGGTTGAGGGAGATTTGTGGGGTCTTATGTAAAGAGAAGTGCGACATCTCTGTATTCCTGGAGACCAAGATAAAAGGAGAGAAGACTCTTGTCCGACGGACCCCCACTCTCTGGGTCCAACACCACAATCTAGCTCTTTGTGACATAGCTCTATGGGTTCGTTGGAACTCCAACAGTTGGGATGGGAATTTGGTCCTGATGTCGGAACAACTGATTGTCATTACTTTTTCTAATAAGGGTGGCTTTCAGTTCTTGTTGGGTGCGGTGTACGGACACAACGACAGGCGGTGTCGAGAGTCCTTGTGGTAGGACATATCCAGGGTGGCTTCTTCGGCGGACTCCGTGCATCTTCCGCTCCTCTTGTTAGGCGACTTCAACGCTCTTCTTTGCAGAGGAGAGAGGGTGGGTGGCAGACCTGTTTCTGACCAGATTTTGTATGACTTACAGATGTGTCAGGCGGGGCTTCAGGGTCTGGCGCGGTCTGGGCACATCTGGACTTGGCATAAAAAAGCTGTCCGGAAGAGGGTTGCTTGCCAACTGGACAGAGCTTTGGAAAACGAGGAGTGATTTCGTTGCTTCCCAAATTCTTTGGCTGAGGGTCTGACTGCTGGGACGAGCGATCACTCCTCCATTAGGGTCGACTTTACGGAACATACGTCCAACTTGGAAGTCGCGCCCCTTTCGGTACAACAACAGTTGGTATTTTTCAGGTGGATACATGAAGGCTGTTACGGAGGGTCTTCTTAGCCAGCAGGAGGGTACGACGTAGTTTCGTATGGTACACATCCTCAAGCACACGAAGAAGGCTATCCGGAGTTGGATGAAGCGTCTGCCAAAGACTTCCTTGTAAGATAAGGAGGCGGAGCTCGGGGATATCCAACAGGCCTTGCAAACTGACATCTTGAATGGGTCTCTAGCGGCTAGAGAGGAGTTGATTGGGGAGGTCAATATTCTACGGCTGCAGAAGGAGATTAGCGCGGCCCAGCGCGCTAAATGCTCCTGGCTCAAGGATGGTGACAGGTGCTCCAAGTTCTTTTATGATGTCATCCGGACCAGGCAACATAGGAACAACCTGGCTCAACTGCTTGATATAGAGGGCAAATTGGTAGGAGAGCCGTCGAAGATTCAAGACGAGACTGTCAGGTACTACTCTGAGTTATATTTTCAGACTGACTATCTCTCTGTGTTTTCGGATATTATCACAAAGAAGCTGGTGACGTCCTATGGGAATAGCCAGCTACTTGCACCGGTCTCTATGAAGGAGGTGGAGGCTATCATCATGAAGGCGGACCCCAACAAGGTCCCGGGGTCGGATGGATTCAGCAGTGGGTTTTACAAATGTCACTGGAATATTCTGAAATTTCCGGTACTCGAGGCGGTCCAGGAGTTCTTTACTGAGGGAAAGCTGTTGAAGGAGCTGAATCATACCTTCCTGACTCTTGTGCCGAAGAAAGAATGTGCGACATTGCTGGCGGACTTTAGGCTCATAGCATGCTGTAATTATCTGTACAAAATAATTACGCACCTTATGTGCCGGCGCATGGAGCGGATTATACATGACTTAGTCTTTCCGAACCAGGCGGCTTTCATACAGGGGAGATCGATTGCTGAGCACAGTCTTCTTGCTCATTAGATGGTGAGGGACTTCAATAAACCAGGAGGGGAGAAGGCATGTGTGAAGTTGGATTTGAGGAAAGCCTATGACATGGTCAATAGGGATTTCCTATGCCACTTGATGCTTGCCATGAGATTCGACGAGCGGTGGGTTGCGAGGATACGGGAGTGCATCTCCTCCCTACTTTCTCTGTACTCATCAAGGGCACACCGTTTGGGTTCTTCCGCAGCAATCAAGGGCTTCAGCAAGGCGATCCTTTGTCCCCTTATCTTTTTACGCTTGTCATGGAGTACTTCACTTGATGGATATGGCGGTCCATAGGGGGAGACTTGTTCCGCTGTTCAGTAGGATCGTGCCACCCGTTACTCATTTCATTTATGCTGATGATCTACTGGTCTTCCTCCAGCCCACTGTGGAGGGTATGACTACGTTATCGGAGATTATGGAAGATCTTGAAATCCTAACTGGGCTGCAAATGAACAGAGAGAAGAGCCGGGTCTACTTCAGTTCCCTTTGTTCCCTGAAGGAGGAATGAGCAGCTGTTCTGGGCGTAGAAAAGAGTTCTCTGCCGGTGAAGTATCTTGGAGTCCCTCTGACAGTCAACTATGCTTGTGACCTTGACTGTCACAGTCTGGTGGATTATGTCCAGCGAAGGGTTGAAGGATGGCAGACTGCGGGTTTATCATTTGGGGGACGGATTGAGTTGGTTAGATCAGTCATCACGGCTGTGGCGCAGTTCTGGTTGTAATCTGTTTTGATCCCTATAGCTACCATTCGGAAAGTGGAGAGTATTTGTGCCGACTTTATCTGGAGGGGGGGTATCCATGCTATCTCCTAGAAGCAGCTCTGTCGGCCGAGGAAGGAGGGGGGAGTGGGATTGAGACCCCTGTTGGCGATCGGGGAGGCCTCGGCCCTGAAGCTGGCATGGAGGTTCATTAAAAGGGGATCTCTATGGGCAGACTGGATGAATAGTCGATATGTGAAGCAAGGCAACTTCTGGAGATGCGCAATTAACAACAACCACTCTGTTACTTTCAAGCATATCCTGAGACAGAGAGATGTTCTTAAATCATCCATCCGGAGGATCATGCGAGATGGAGTTGGGACTGACCTATGGCTGGATCCTTGGTTAGAGCATCAGTCTTTGGCTGAGATTATGGGCGACTGGGCACACAGGGAGGCGGGGAGGGGTCTGACTTGTCAGCATATCATCAGGAAGGTAGCTTGGAGTCCTGAGTCCTATCGCCATACCGAGGAGCTTGGAGAGGTTATTTGTGGTCGGAATTGATCCGTCTCAGCCAGCTGATTTTTGGGTCTGGGATCCTCCGGGCGAGACGGGGGTTTCTGGTGAATTCAGGTTCCAAAGTTGCTACAATCTTTGTGCGCAGTACCTTCCCACCTAGCGCGGACTGTGATTTTATATGGTGTAAGGGCCTGGCCAGGAAGATGCAACTGTGTATTTACCGTCTGCTTCTGGTCGCCTTCTGATGAGAGAGAGACTCGTATCATTTGGGATCCAGGTTCCAAATCCGAAGTGTGTGCTTTGTGACTTGGATAATGAATTTATGAGTCACTTGTTCTTTGGATGTGAGGTGTCCTGGTACATTTGGAAGAAGCAATGCCGGGTGCTGGGCGGCGGTGTCACTTGTAGGGAGATCGGAGATATTACTGCTTGGATCCGGGATTGCAGAGGGAGGGCTGGTTTGGTTCAAGACCGCGAGGATTCGGCTGGCTGCAGCGGTCTGACATGTATGGAGGAAAATGAATCAGCGCATCTTCGAGGGGCTTACCACTCCTCCTATAGGCATCCTCCATAACATTGAGTTTGATGTAAAAGCTATGGACACCTGACGGGTGGAAATCGACCATGATTGTATGATTATTTGTGGAGTTTGGAATAAAATTTACCCTTTTTCCAAATATATATATATATATATATATATATATATATATATATATATATATATATATATATATATATATCATTGAATTTGTTTTGTGTGTGTAGAAATCATTTCTAAGAATAGATGAAAAGATATGAAAAACAAGCAAATGAAATAAGAGTGAAAAAAAAACCTAAAACGGAGACATTAATTGAATCTTATAGGTTAAATGGTTCTTCTTTTGCTAGTGTTTAGTTTTGTCCTAAAACATTTAGACTCATATCCATGCTATCTGGATTCTGTAAAAGCAAAACCTTTTGCACTTATATGAGTGTTAGTTTAACAATACATATCGGATGCAGATGTAATTGTATCTTCCAACCGAGGAAGCACATGAAAGAATTAACATTGTCCTGCTCGTGTCAACTTAGGTTGCATAGACACGGACACGATATGGATACTGAATACAGCATTTTGGAAAATTTTGGGATATGGGTACAACATGGATACGGTTATATATACACATGAAAACATATATCTATACATATTTTATATATTACATCTTAATAATAACTATATCAAGTATATTTTGGTAGTAAATAGGTTCCAAAATGTTCTAGAAAGAATTCAGTGCAAAGAAATAATACTTTCTTATGTCTTTATCATGTTTGACATCATCACAAATATGTCAAAAAATTACTTTCAACCACATTTTGGGTCCCTTTGAAGCCTAGATATAGGTGATCCATATCCAACAGGAGTGTCAAAAAGGTATCTTGCCCAATACATGTTAGATACAAATATTGGGCCCGATATATCCCTCCCAAGGATTATCCGTGCAACATACCTTGCAACATATGATGAAACTGATGACCGTGCCTATTTACAATAGTGCATCGTTAGTATTATATAAACCTAGCAATATTCCAAGCAACTTTTGCAATATCAATTTCAGTTTTGGACTCTTCTTATTACTATCGTTGGTTTGGCAGTTTATGAGGTTTTCGATCGAAGCTTTGGAGTTTCAAAACTAATAATAATTATTATTAAAAAAAAGAAAATATTTCATATAGGTAGGTATAATTATATGTATTATTTGTTATTATTGTTAGCTAGAATTAAATAATATTATGATTGATGTATGTTGTGTATATACAACTTCGACAAACATAATTGTTACAGCTTATTGACATGTTGTAGCATATAGATCTTTGACATGATGGATCATTGTGCAACATTGTTTTCTCCATATTTCTCTTTCTTTCTTGTAAAATTTTCTCTACCGAATTGACCTGGAACAAAGTCCAAATATCGGTAGCGGTTAGTATCAATAGTGGTCAGTATCACATATTCACATACAAAAACGATATGATCGATATGTATCAGTATCCGGCCGGTGCTGCAAACGTAAATTCCAACAAGTCATATTCACATTTACTGCATGTGTCTATGGATTTGTCTGTGCGAGTTTCTTGCGTATTAGGAACTATATCAATTTGATAGCTGTTGAGATAGCAGTAGAGGGCAGGGAGACCAAAGTGACCGTTGGTTGAGAAATTAAAAAGGGTATTATAGTTTAATATAACAAGGTGTTAGCCCTTAACCGAGCTGAATGGAGGAATATCTGTAGGCATCCACCAAATTTCCTGATAATGGAAATTTATGTGTTTTAATCTAGATTACTCCTCCATAGGACTGTGTCCTTATCCATATCTGACACGTATAGGACATGACATTGCCTCAACACTCATGTAGTATATGACTCGTGCCTCGTCCATGTCTAGACTCCAAAGAGAACAAACGTGGCTGTTGTCGTACAAAACATATATGAGTTATAAGAATGTAACTTTCTATGTATTGCATACTTTCTATAACTTTTTGGAACATAATTACTACCTAATACATGCATACATATTATTAGGAGTTAATATATAACATATGTACATTGATACAGTTTAATGTGTATCCATACCTGTATCCTAAATTATCTAAAAATGCCGTATTCCAAATCTGTATTGTGTCAGGATCAGATTCAGCGTTCGTGCCTATGCAACCAAGATTTAAACTCTATTAGGGATGATCTGCACCATTTACTACTGTTTAAGTTCATGATCAAGAGCTCCATATTTTTATTGTTCAAAAATTAGTTTTTGCTGATCTAGGTGCATTTGGGATCCTCATGATATCTTAATTTTTCCATAAGTTCTATTGTTATCATGCTCTGTTATCAAATATCATATTGCATCATCCATAACCATTCATAATAGAGATCACAAATTATTTTAACTCTCCAGAGGCGAATTTAATGGCTTTTCCCATAGTTGATGTATATACCGCTCCTTGACCTCCTTGATGCTGGAATAGTGAGGCGCTCTTGAGTGTTCTACGACTTCTACACACTCAATTCTATAAGGAGATCTTTCAGGAGAAAGAAATATGAAATTTATGTGTTATTGAAAGATATGAAACTGGAATGATAACTTGTGAAAATTCACAGCGTGCTATATTATAGTCAGTCAGACCAACCTCACATTGAGATTGAATTTATCCACTATTTTCTACTCCCTTTATTATTTTTGTGTGTTCAAGTTTGAACTTATAATACCAAATGCAAGTTTTTCTTGTTTTCTTTTGCAGGTGACGTCGGTTTCATTTAGCAGTTGCGGTACCTATTTTAACGCTGCTAGCACATCAAATAACACAATGGTATGGGATACGCGACTAATGCCAACAAATCGCCGGCAGATACATTTAGCGAATTCTCAGAACAGAGAACATTTTCTGAGGCCATTGCATTGCTTGAGCCATGGGAAACAAATGCCTACTGCAGAACATGCAGGTCAACTTCCTGGGTAAGTTTTCACTTCTGTAACCTATCTAGTAATTTTTTATACAAAATCATTGCTTAAACAGGCTCTTGGGTTTAGCTTCTTAACAATGCTGGGTAGTTCTTCGGTGTATAAGAGTTTGTCATCTTTCTATGGTTTAGTCACAACTTCTGATAATATATGAGATATCTGTGAGCTGTTTGTGTTCCAACTTTAGTTTGTAATTTAATTACTCAGATGTAATGTGATATCTAGCTACTTTTATTATGTTAGGCTTTTAGGTCATGAAAACAGGAATACTTGGGCACTGTTCTTCTCATGATCGACACAAATAGCTTGCTGAAATTAAGCAGATTAACAGAACAAACATTATAATTCTTTGTTAGTGCATGCAAAATAAGAGAGGTTAAATATTATGGTAAATGACAAGCTTGAGCTGGTGGATCTGTTTTCTGTTCCTGAAACGACGATTTGACTCAATTATGCCCATTTTTTTCACCGTTAAGAGGGGTTTCACAGAAAGATGTTTGCTGTTCCCATTTTAACAGAAGTCCCTAGGATGATGATGCTCACTTGTTTAGTTTGTTTCGTTAGCTAATGGGTGCCTGTCCCAGTGATAAGTTTATGCATAAATCTCTTATGCATTTATAGGATTGGGTTTATGGACGGAACTATACATCTGTCACGGCTAAGAAAGTCTACACATATAGCCATCTGGAAATCCGGTATACAATTTCAAGTATCTTCTGACATGCTTTGCAGCCATGTTGATGAGGGTGATCAAGGTGTAAATGATGCTCGTTGGCTTCATCGGGAGCCTGTATTGGTATCTGTAAGTGGCGATGGAAGGTCAGTGTTTTTCCATTTCTGTATCATTTTTCCTTGAAGGTAATAAGCTTGACTGTAATTTATCTTGGTTCACAGCATAGCAATGTGGGATGTAACCTTGGGCATGCCTTGTATCAGGCATTTAGTCAGCCATGCAAGATGTGTTAATACTGTTTGTCACTATCCTCTCTATTCTTTTTTAGTTGAAGTATATTGGATAAAGCACTTCATTAAACACTGTATTTACAGTAAGCAAATTGATTTGGTTAGATTTTTAATGTCACATACAGGTTGCAGTGGCTCCAAGTGATGAATATTTGTGCAGCGGAGGAGATGATCAAAAAGTTGTAAGTAACATTTTCTTCTGTCACATATAATTATACAAGCATTTCAGCCATGCTTAATTAGTAACTGTTTCTAATTTTGTATAGATCAGCAATATTGAAAAATTGAAAAAATATGTTGCAGAAAGATATTGCTAGTCGTGAATCGGTATTGTCTTGAGAAATTGTCTACTTATGGAGAATGTTGATTTAGGCATTACTATGTTTTTCTTTCTTACCTTTTACAGTGAGATTGCATTAGTGTTTTCTTTTAATAAAATATGACTACAACCCTGCAGCAGAAAGTCCTTCGTATAGGTTCTTAACCATTCCTCTAAGTCAGTTTGCTTGTACTGCAAAAGTAAAGAAAATGCCATATGTATGTTCTGATCACTGGTTCAAATGCAGTTAAGGTATCGAGCTAGGTACCATATGAGTCGTAGCCTAACTTATGGGAGGATTAGGTACGGTTAGTCTATCTTGAAGCTCTTGTCCATCTTATACATAGTTAATTAGTTTCTTCTTCTACTGGGCGATGTATAAAGATACGGCTTAAAACTTTAAACTGTGATGTGGTGCATGTTTGATTAGCGAACAAACAATTGGTTAACTGTTGTATGCTGTAGCTCATGATGATCAGCATGGTTGTGGGAATTTTCTGAACATTAAACAAGAGGGTTTCATCACTTTTTAACCGAATTTCTGGATTATTAATTGTTATACCTTATACATGTCATGTGATGGTTTGACACATGCCCACTTAAGGTGAATATTGTATGATATCATGTTAATTAACAGGACAATTTTGCCCAATCACCCTCTATTAATAAAAGGTCCCTCAATTGTTAGCATTACATTTGTCTAATACTTTAAACTTGATTATTTCTGGTATTCATGGTCTTATTCTCTTATTTAATGGTTAAACCCAGTGTTTTAAAAAGTGGTTCAAACTGGCTGGTTGAAGCGGTTGGACCTTGGACCGGCAACCTGTAAGGGTTGAACCTTGAACAGTGAAACAACCGGAAAAAGCACGAGAAGGTCATATGCGAATTGTTTTACGTTTTATTTTTTGCCAATGACGTCGAACTCGGAGCTCTTTCTATTCCAAGCTCTCAACCACTGGCCTGCCTAACCATTAGGGTTTCTGCACTTTTCTTGTTTATTTAAGCTAGCATTCATTCTCAATTTGAGTATTTAATTTGCATGAGTAAATGATATCTTGAAATATGTAAATAGTGATATTTGATTCTTCTAACAGGTTATAAATCATACTGAAACAGGGGAGACTATCAATCTTTTTTTCTTCCATTTTTTATTTTTATTTTTATTTTATAGAAACTTTGCTTTGAGTATTAGTTATAGATTTTACATTTTCTTTAAAACCTTTGATGATCATAGTTTTGAAAAGAAAACTAAGATAATTTAGTATTTCCATAATTATTTTTATTGCATGTATGATTGTTCTAAAGTACTATTGTTGAAATTAGGGATTATATCCCAAAAACTGAAAAAAACAAACATATTTTAAGTAAATAAAATATTTATAATGTCAGCATAATTATACTGGTTGGTTCAGCCTGTTGGACCGTGAAACTTCCACTCTATCGGTCCAATGGTTGGACCACTTTTTGATACTTTGCTTAAATCATCAAAATATGTCTTTTGTTACTATCCGTCTATTATTTCGTAGGTAGGATTTAGGGTCTTGGTGTCCTACTCAAATGTCAGATACGGTGTCCTACTCAAATGTCAGATACGGTGTCCTACTTGGAATGTAGGAACTTGTACATTTTGGGCTTCAATCAGGTAAATTAAGACTAAATTATTTATTTTCATAGTCAACAAAATCATGTTATTATGACTAGATAAACATTAGGAGCAGACTAGCTATTTGGTAGACGCGAGTCTGGTGGAGTTTTATGGCAGTAATATAACTGTCCAGGTCTTGTCTTTTCGTCTTTGCTTTTGGATGGATTTGTTGCAAAGTACCCTCTAAGGTCAACTTCTATTTACGTACGTTGGGCTTTGAGATTAACATTGTATTTTGTATTGGCTGCTGGGACTAGCTGGAACTGATGGGAGGCCTCTGTTTTTATCCCGGTTGGGTTTGTGTGTGTATCCGTTCTGTGTCTTCCCCGGCTGGGTTGTGTTGTTTCTTATCTTTTTGAGTTTCTTTTCATTATTCATTCTTAATGAAATGTGGTTGGTCTCTTCCCATCGTTTTTTCTCAAAAAGAATGTAATTTCTCGCCTACTGCCTCTAGCTCCTTGATGTTCTAATGTGTGAAAGTGGAGGCTAAATTTTGCTAGGATGGGATGATTCTCATTAGTCTCTTATTTATAGGACTACAAAGCATGTGAGACATCACTAACCTAGCTAGAAATTGAAAAATACAAAAAGCAGTAAATGCATAAAATGAAGATAACTAATCTACTCTTCAACATAATGATGTAGTACTTCCGGACAACAAATGTTGCAATTTTCATCTGGGCATAAACACCGGTGTGAATATGAAAGTAATTGTAGGTTCTATGATCACACAGTCATGGGTGCTTGAAAGGACCCATCTTTACCAAAAAAAGACGAGATATGTCTTGTTTTTGATGTGCTAATTGATTTTATTTTGTTTTCGTTCTATTGGAGGGGACATTTCTAACATGGATACTGGTTGACAGGTACTCTATCATAACAAAAGAGGAATGGGACACCAAAAGTGGCGCCTATCTCACCCACTGCCTGGAATGGAATAGTGTCTTTGGGTAATTTGGCTTCCTAGAGTATTTTGAATCAATATCTACCTTTATGTATGGCTAAAATATCCTCTCGTTAATGTTTATTCACCAAGCACTTGATTCTGCAACAAATATCATCGCAATCGTTGAAAGCCGGCTTGCCATTTTAAGAGGTAGTTACACAATTTGTTTAGTCATATGATATAATACTGTCTTTTCTTTACAAGCATTTCAATCTTACACTGAACCAAGCCAAATGTTTTTTCACCGATGATGAAAGGGTCAAAGGAGATGATGAGCCAGAAAGTGTTGCTGAAATCACTGATGCTGCATCCATCTGCTCTAATATGAGAAGCTTGCTTGTGAATCCCTGCGATCTTCTTACTTTTCTTGACATTTGTTTATTGGGTTGTTGAGTTTGTTTTAAGGAGAAGCTTCACAAAAGCAGCTACTTAAGCTGCTTCTATTTGAAGGACGACAGCTTGCGTTTGGCCTCGACCCAAAAAATGTTTATCCTGCGCCACTACAGCCTGACCTTGTAGTCGCTTTCGTTCCTGTACGTAACAGTCATATTGGTAAATTAAGATGTTGAGAAAATTGCAACTGCCTTTAATCTGCACATTTATGTCTTTTGTGATTAGAATTAGAACTCACCCTTTGCTTGTATTTCTGATTTTCCTTTTCCTTAACAAAGTCATTGCTAGGAGGGGAGGGACCTACAAAATCAGCAGATTGATTGAAGTGTTTTTTTTTTTTCCTTCCTTTCCTACCCAAAGGCCTTCTCTTGAGAATTGTGTACTTTGTGACATTCAAATAAGGATCCTTTTGATCCATTCATACATACATGCCAAGGAACTGACCTACACTTAATATTCCAAATTCGTGAAGTGGTTAATTCTATTTGTTAATATTAGTTTCTTAAATATGAATTCAACATGTAAAGCATGCGTTATCCCATCCTGTTGGTGAGAGGTCTTTACTAGTGCTGCTTATTTTCACAATATTATCCTCAATGACATATGTAGCTTTAAAAGCAATTACTTGGAGGATCGGGTTGGGTTGGATCCATCGTGTTTATCGGACTCTAATAGTATATTTGAAACAATTTTAAACAAAAGTAATATTAAACACATAATCAAATAGCAATCAAATTTTGATCAAACTGAAATGTGATTTAGGATAATGAATTAAAGAGTTTGGGTGGAGAAATTTATAATTTAAACTTTATATATATATATATACACACACACACACGAGCTCTCCCTGTGGCGTTCCTTCTGGGAGATTGGAGCATGGCAGTGCGACTCCTGGGGCGAAGGCTGCTCCGCTGCTGGGCGTCGCGTTGCAGGATGGTGTAGATGACAACGTTTCAATAAAATTTTCATGTAACTTTGAAGTTTTCATTTCAATAAAATTTTCCTCTTTCAAGAATATATATATATATATATATATATATATATATATATATATATATATATATATATATATATATATATTACTTTAAAAATCAAAGCCCTTGTCGAAGACATCCAGCCGACTTTGGTCCGGGGGGCCGTGCCCACTGACACCCAGCCGACCCTCGTGGGGCTCGATCCTTAACACACACACACACGTGTGTGTGTGTGTGTGTTGGGTTTCGGATTCTTTGGTTAACCTGACACATGAACCCGAGCCCAACACAATTTTTGATCGAGTTCAAATATTTTTACCCGAGCCCGAACCCAAGTATCTTCAATCATAATCCAACCCATTAACGGATTTATCCGATCGGACTCGAATTTAGACCGTCCGAGTTGCACCCCTATAACTTGCATAGCCGTGTTGAACATACTCATTATTTACATCCTACATTTTCCTATGTTGTCCGAGACTTTTGGCCTCGTTTGGTTCGCGGACAGGAAAGCAAAGGAAATCAATTCTTTGTTCTTTGCCTTTTCCTTCAAAATTTGTAATTTTATATACGAAAATCTGCCCCAAAACTCCAATAAACCTTTTTTTTTAAATTTAATCAAGCCATAGAAAAATATAGGGATCTTTTAGCAAATGTTTCGACTCAAAATATAAAAACTAGCATATACTCCCACTTTTTTTTTGGAAACTAACAAATACCCCCATTCCTTTATAAATCATCCAAATTTTGATTAAATAGTGGGGGTATATCTTAAAATTTTATTTGTTCCATACAAAGGAATGAGAACATTTACTAGTTTTTAAAGAAGTAGGGGTATATGCTAGTTTTAATATTTTGATAGGGACATTTGTTAAAATATCCCTAAAATATAATAAATAAACGAAAATACATTTTTTTAAAATCAATTAAAATTCCAATGTTGCCGAAGACTTTTGGCCTCATTTGGTTCGCGGACAGGAAAGGAAAAAAAATCCATTTTTTTTTCCCCTTGAAAAATTATAAATTTCATCCTTTTTTTGGATGGGGAATCACTTTATCTCTTATTTACCTTTTCCTATGGGAATTTTTTTTTTTCTTTTTTCCAACCCAATGATTCCGCCAACCAAACAAGGCCTTCGGAGGGATAGCAAGCCTTACACCATGACAATTAAAAATTAAAATTAGAAGAAAAAAAATTAAAATTAATGTCTACGCCATTACAATTAATAAATGTACATTCTAAACTTCCATAAATTAATACTTTGCAACCCCTACACCTGATGCCTTATTTATCTATGTAGAATAGCAAGTTGCAAATATATGAAAATTTAGAATATTTAGTTGCTAATCATAATCGTTTAGAATAATAACATGCTAATCGTAATAGTTTATGATACAAATGTTCAAATAAAAAAGTTAAGGATATTTAGTTACAATTGAGTAAAAATAGGTGTAGTGTAGAATTACTAGTAGAGGACTGTTTTTTGAAATTTTATTGCATACATTGTCGATGGATCTAATTTTCAGGTGTCCATGGCTTGGTTCTATGCCAACTGAGTTTATTGTTAGAAGCACATCTCGTAGCCATCGCAGTCACCCATAAATTTTAAGGTATATTAGTTATATAGTTAACATGATTTTCTGAGAATTATTTACATATAAAATAAATTCTTTATAGACTTCTAATCATTTTTGCAGCCTCCGCCTAGAACAATTTATGAAATTTTTATAGATTTTTCTAAGAAGTTGTAGTATTTATTTGAGACCTAATATTGATTTATTAATGAAATATTAATTTTAAATAATTTCTCAAAATGAAGACCTAATAACTAATTATATATAAATGTTATATGTATAATAGGTTAACGGGTGGGCTAATCCCATTAACCCCAACCAAACTTGCTTTTTTAGGTAAAGGTCTTGGCCATTCATCCTTATAGAAGTAAATATGAACCGTTGGCGAAACCTGATTATATCTTACCCGAATTCGACCCGAAAATTAAAGTCACTCCATCCCATTCTCTAAATCTCAATCGATTCATTACTCGGGTTGTTCGATTCTTTTCAAATTAATGAATCCTATTCTCTTCCTACTTCTTAAATTTTGATGGACGAAATTTTTAAAAGGTGGGAAGACTTGTAACCTCCTGTTTTCGAATTTTCTATTTTTCATCTTATGATTTTGTTTAGGAATTATTATTGTTTAGGAAAATGGCTTGCTTGTAATTATTTAGAGTGGAGTGGCATAGTTGTAAATATGGTTGTTGAATTGCATTGTTTGGTAATTTCATTTAATCCCACTTAGGGCATGGCACGATTAGCCTAGTGGATTAATGAGGTCCTCCTTAATTAATCCTACTTAGTGCTAATTCTTTGGAATATTTCCTAGAATACTCTAGGGAGCCATCTGCTTAATTGTTTTCTATAAATACCCCAAGTTTCCGCTAATTATCATTCCTAATTATTATTATCTAAACCAAACCCATATTCCAATTCCATTAGCCCAAGCCCATTTTCTTTTCGTGTCCATTACCAAATCTTGTGTCCATCTCCTTCGTGTCCACTTCCAAGAATATGTGTCTTGTCGTGTTGGCGTGTCCATTCTCATTTCTTACACTCTAGCTATTACAATTACATTGGAGTGTCCGACACAAGACATTTACAAATCTCGAACCCCATCCATGTCCGTTGACACGGACATATCACAACCGATTTCCACCACAATTACAATCTTTCCTGTGTCTTGTGTCCACCGACACGGACATATCGACAGTTATGCCCAAAGCCTAATTCTAGCCGGCGTTGCCCCTCCCTCGCTGTTAGATCTGAACGTTTCCTTCGTCAGCCGCAACCCTCGGTCCTCGTCCTTCGCGCCTCTCCTCCACCGATCGAGCCGCTCGTCGACGTGTCCCCATCGCCGGATCTGACAAGATCTCGACAGACCTTGGCCAGCGCCGACCGGCCGCCTCCTTTGAGTCTCCTACACCCGGCTGGAGTTCCTCCACCACCTCGGTTTCCTCAACAACCCCTCTTCCTAGATCCGGCCATCATCACGATCCTCCCCACCGTCCGTAGACCGCAGCTCCTCGAAGCTCCGCCGTAGCCATCGGAGATCCAGCGATCGATCGCGCACTGCTGAGGAGAACAAATCTTCATCTAAAAAATTGGGAAGGAGAGGAAAAAATGGGAAATGAAAGTGTGTTAGTTGAGCAGTTGGGCCGAGTTGGGCCCTTAGGGCTGTGGGTTGGGCCAAAGTCCAGAAAAAAAAAACAACTAATTGCATGGGCCACCATAAAACGTGTCACGATCCGCTCTCGAACGTCCGGCCTACTGAACAACATTAGTTAGCCACTAAAACAACGCACACACATCAAATCTAATCTCAAACCTAAATCCCGATAACCTTCTAATCCTGGAAAGGTGGGAGTGTATACAACCGGGTCCTACGACAAGATAAAATAATAAAAATAAATGTAATACTCAATAACAACGACAAGATACAACAATAACAACGACAAGATACAATAATAAAAATAAATGTAAATAGGAAAGAACATACGTACCTGACTAAATGCTCTAGCTAAGTAAGACACATGTTTTAAATTTTAAATTTTAAATTTTTTAAATTTTATTTTATGATATATTATATTTAATTTATTTTTCCATTTTAATTTTAATTTAAATTTAAATTTTAATTTTAATTTTGATTTTGATTTTTGATTTTTGATTTTTGATTTTTTAATTTGATTTTTTAATTAGATTTTTAATTAGATTTTTAATTTTAATTTTTAATTTTTAATTTTAATTTTTAATTTTTAAATTTTATTCTTTACTTTTTAATTTTATTTTTTAATTTTTAATTTTTAATTTTTAATTTTAATTTTTAATTTTTAATTTTTAATTTTTAATTTTATTTTTACTTTTACTTTTTATATTTATAATTTATATTTTATTTTATATTTTATATTTTTAATTTTTAATTTTTAGTTTTTAGTTTTTAGTTTTTAGTTTTTAATTTTAAATTTTAAATTTCAAATTTCAAATTTTACATTTTAAATTTTAAATTTTAAATTTTAAATTTTAAATTTTAAATTTTAATTTTTAAATTTTAAATTTTAGTTTTTAATTTTTAATTTTTAATAATTAATTTTTTAATTTTAATTTTAATTTATAATTTATAATTTATAATTTAAAATTTAAAATATATAATTTATAATTTATAATTTATATTAATTTATAATTTTTGGTTTTTAATTTTATTTTTTAATTTTTAATTTTTAGTTGCAGTTTTTAATTTTTAATTTTTAATTTTTAATTTTTCGTTTTAATTTTTAATTTTTAATTTTTAAATTTTAAAATTTTAATTTTAATTTTTAAATTTTAATTTTTAAATTTTAAATTTTAAATTTTAAATTTTAAATTTTAAATTTTAAATTTTAAATTTTAAATTTTAAATTTTAAATTTTAAATTTTAAATTTTAAATTTTAAATTTTAAATTTTAAATTATTAGTTATTAATTTTTACCAGTTAGTTTTTATTTTTAATTTTGAATTTTGAATTTGAATTTTGAATTTTTAGTTTTAATTTTTGATTTTTAATTTTTAATTTTTAATTTTCAATTTTTAGTTTTTAATTTTAAATTTTAAATTTTTAATATTTAATATTTAATATTCAATATTTAATATTTTAGATTTTAGTTTTAGTGTTTAATTTTTAATTTTAATTTTTACTTTTTAATTTTTAATTTTTAATTTTTAATTTTTACCATATTCGTATTGGCTTTAATGCCAGAAATTATTGGAACTATGTGACATTTAGAGCATATGTTTGTAGATTTCTTTATAAAAGGAAAAACAATGATTAGGAGAATATTTCTGTGGGCAAATATAGTAAATGAATAAAAATTATATATGGCATAACAAATATTGTGTAAAATATGGTATATGTTAAATATATATGGAAAATGCTTTCCATAAATGATTGAACACCTTTATCAATCATAGAAAAATGTAATCACTACTAAAATCTGCTCATATAGCGACGTATATTAGCGACGGATGCTTGTGGCGTCGCCAAACATTGAATATAGCGACGCCACGAAGGAAACGTCGTAAAACGTCGCTGACTAGCGACGTTCTGCGACAGAAGACTATAAACGTCGCTGAATAGCGACGTTTTGTGACGTAACTTACTTAACGTCGCCATTTTGGCGACGTTTAGCGACGGCTAATAAGGACGTCGCTAACTCTTTTATAATTAGGGCAGAGAGTTCAGTCGAACGAAAATTTTCCCCCCTCGACCCGATTTCCTCCTCCGGCGAATCCCTCCCCCCCCCCCCCCGACGACTCCACCGTCCCCCCTCCCCCCCGACGAGTCCCCTCCTCTCCCCGACGACTTCCCCCCTTCTCCACCGGCGAATCCCTCTCCCCGACGACTTCCCCCCTTCTCCACCGGCGAATCCCTCTCCCCGACGACCCCCCCTCCCGTCGAGCTCCTCCTCCTCGAGCTCAGGTAAACCCTAAGCTCCCCCTCCTCCTCCTCCTCTCCCACGGACACACACACACACGGACACACACACGAACACACACACGGACACACGTACACACACAGACACACGTACACACACAGACACATGGTTTTGTTAGATAGATCTGAGTTTTGTTCAGTCTTTAAGCCTTTTTAATGCATTTGTTTAGTTCCTCCTTGATCATTCATGTAAACCTTCATAGGTTATATGTTATTGGATATATATAGGCTATTATGGTTACATGAGGATGTGAGTTATAGGTTAGAGGTTGAATTGGGGCTGAGTTAGCCTTGAAGTCATGGGTTGAGAGTTGAGAGGTTGGAGTATGGAGTTAGGAGTGAATGTGAGGGATAAGTTTATATGTAAGGTATGAATTATATATATATATATGATGTTTTGAATACATGTGATTGGTAGTCCAAGTTATTATAGGATTTTGGTTTATAGCTTGTATATAGGCTCTTGTATATATAGTTTACCCAATTAGGATTGTTTCTAGGGTAACATATAAGGCTATGTTGGTTAGGCCTAATTAGACTTTAGTTGACTAGCCCAAGACCTAGAATGCCTTGGTATTGAACCTAATAGGCTATGTTTGACCAATAGTTGACTTTAGTCTAGATGAGGCTAACCTAGACTAGTTTGACCTTGTTTGACCAAACTAGACTAAGGTTGACCTAGTTTGACTGTTAGAGTTGACTAGAGTTGACCAAGTTTGACTTTGACCTAGATTGACCTAGAAATCATATAGATTGCATTGTATCCTTCATTTCTCTTGTATTTTGCATATCATGACCTGTATTGCTCTATTTAGGACTTTGTGGCTCAGATTCAGACACCTGATATTTATCCGTCTTAGAGCCTTGGTTTGGGATACCAAGTTGGGGTTAGAAATAGGATACTAGTTAGCTATTGGTATGTGTAGATATATATTAGATAGATAGTTGGATGGATAGGTGGATAGATGGATGGGGAGTAGAAGGTGAGCTGCTGCCCCCATTCCAGCAACAGCAGCAGCAAGAACAGCTGTTGTAGCAGCAGTTTACATCAGCAGTAGCACCCCCATGGCCCCCCACTTGTAGTGATTAGCACTAATGGGGGCAGGAGAGGTAATTATAGGAGTAATTAGATCTAGATCTAATTAGCACTTGGCTACAAGGCATATTCCAAGAATATTCTAGAGAATATTCCAAGTCTATTCTAAGGAATATAGCGACTCCTATCGTTTGAATTAACCACATCTTGGCTATTTGTTAAATAGATCGACCCTGAGCTCCCATGTTCAGTCGTGCCTTCAACATCATGTTCAAATGAAGGTGACAAGCAGATGACTATGAAAAAATATGTCGTATTGAGCTTCATAAAGAAATGCAAGATTACTACATAGGAGGAAAGGTTTGGTAGGATTACGTCAAAGCACACGGCTTAGAAAATTATGACATATTTGTCTTCCGACACCGTGGTAACATGGTTGTCACATTAAGGGCCTTTGAGGAGGTGGCATGTTGTGAACAAATATATCCTTAGTTCTCCTACGTAATGTTAAAGTAAATCCGTAGAAGAACTATAAGGATATATTTTTTCACAACATGTCACCTTGTCAAAGACCCTTAATGTACCAACCATGTTACTACGGTGTCGGAAGACAAATATGTCATAATTTTCTAAGCCGTGTGCTTTGACGTAATCCTACCAAACCTTTTC
Organism: Iris pallida; assembly: GCA_029216955.1. Classification (NCBI taxonomy): domain Eukaryota; kingdom Viridiplantae; phylum Streptophyta; class Magnoliopsida; order Asparagales; family Iridaceae; genus Iris; species Iris pallida. The sequence goes on along the minus strand of JANAVB010040817.1, from coordinate 18,728,438 downwards.
TCCTATGTAGTAATCTTGCATTTCTTTATGAAGCTCAATACGGCATATTTTTCTATAGTCAGCTGCTTGTCACCTTCATTTGAACATGATGTTGAAGGCACGACTGAACATGGGAGCTCATGGTCGATCTATTTAACAAATAGCCAAGATGTGGTTATTTCACAGAAGCCATGAATTACCGGGAAAGCTGATGTCGCGGTCTAGTCACAAAACGTCGCTGTTTTGTTTAACTCAGCGACATTTTGCGACTCCACATTAGGGACGTGATTATCAGTATGTGTCAGATCTTAGTATTCCTAAGTAAGAGTGGGTATATGTGAGTGAGTATCATTAGAGTGTTAGAGAGTTAGTTCAGTCCTAGTACCTAGAGTATATAGAGTATCTTAGAAATATAGGTATGATTGGTACAGTGTTTTGAGCCATTCTTTAGAAATTAAATTTACTTATGCCAAGCCTTTTGGGCCTATCAGAGTAATAGATTTTTTTCGGAAATCTAGTATAACGCTGATTGCCTCAAAAGGCTTGTATAAGTAAGAGTGTATAGAGTACCTTTGGGCCTATAAGAGTTACTTCACTCAGTTTGTCAAGACAAGTAAACTTTTTAAATGTTGACGGTATATATACCGTCAACATTTGGTTTTGCCTTGTAGCTACAGGCAGTTGCCTGCATTTTGCCTTATAACTTGGCCTATGGCCTGTGCTTAAGCAGTGTGGACTTCCAGGTTAGGGTGTTAGTTCATGATTAGCATTATTTAGATATTAGTTTCAGTTAAAGGGTTAGTTAAGATTAGGATATTAGTTTATGTTAGAAGGAATATGAGAGTTAGTAGATGTTAAAGTAGGATATTAATTTATTAGTTAGGATAGATAGTTTGAGTTAGGATACTGCTCAAGCACAGGCCAAAGGGTCGATATTGGGTATTAATTTAAAAAGTTTTACTTGTCTTGACAAACTGAGTTAAGTAACTCTTGTAGACCCAAAGGGTCGATATTGGACAGTTGGTGTCGTGTACTCCTACAAGTACAATTATACCTCACCAATAATCTCAGTTTTCTCTAAACTGTCGCTCTCTACTGACCTCTATCTAAATTGCGCACCCATATCTAAACTGCCTTAATATTCATTCACTGACTGCAATGTGCATCTATCTATCTTACAGAATTATCCTCAATTGGATATGGATATGAATTACTACTTACGAAATAAACTGCCTTAATATTCATTCATTTTACTAGATTGTTGATCGAGTTGACCAATAGTTGACTTTGACCTTGATTGGCCTAGGAATCATATAGAATTGCATGTATACTTCTTTTATTTTATATTGACTTCCATGATATGACAGCTCCTCAAAAAAAGAATCCTCTACTAGACATCGCACTCTCCTTTTCAGAACATCAACTAGTATTACTACCTTGATGTATATATAAAGTATGCATGTATAATAGTAGGTAATGATATGCAAAACTGAAAAGATAAATGCAATGCATGAATGAATGGATGAAAAGATAAATGCAATCCATCGGAAAAGCTTTGACACTTGCATATCATTCACTACCTTGATGTATCTATCTTACAGAATTATGGAGCTGAATTACTATCTGCGGAATCGTACTTGGATGTACAACCGTCATCCTGATGACATGTGCGGTGTGCGGGATGAATTCATAGAGGGTGTACACCAGTTCCTGCAGTTTGCCAAGGCGTTCCCTCAGTACATGGACGGTACCAAAATTAAGTGTCCGTGTGTGAGATGTCGTAACTTTAAATATCATCCAGAAGTGGATGTCACGTATCATTTGTACTCGAAGGGTTTCACGCCGAATTACTATCAGTGGAGCGAGCACGGAGAACTTGTGTCTTTAGCATCGGAGTACGAGCCTTATGTTGATGTCCACAACAACGCTTCTTACGACGATGGGTTGGTGAACATGGTTTTTGACGCGGCCGGGCCTAGTTTCGATCCGGATGATCATGATGCACCTGAGGAGGCACCGAACCCCGATGCTGCACAGTTCATGGAGTTGCTGGAGAATGCAAGGACTCCATTATATCCTGGTTGTGAGGATCATTCACCGTTGGAGGTGGTTACAAGATTGTTGAGCATCAAGTCCGATTTTAACATGTCGCAAGATTGCTACAACCGTATTATGGAGTTGCTTATAGAAATATTGCCTGAGGGTGCGAAGTTGCCTAAAGACTTTTACCGGTCTAAGAGGATGGTTAGATCGCTCTGGATGGGATATGAAAAAATCGATGCCTGTCGCAACGGGTGCATGTTGTACTACAAAGACGACAAGGATGAAGACGCCTGCAGATTTTGTGGTGTCGATCGCTACAAGGCCTGTGGTAGAGGAAAGTCTGTCGGTACCAGGAAGCCTACCTCTTCGATGCACTACTTGCCGTTGACGCCGCGTTTGCAGCGGTTGTTTATGGTGAAGGAAACTGCAGAAAACATGAGTTGGCATAAGCGGGAACATACCGAAGGAGTGTTGGATCACCCATCTGATGGAGAAGCATGGAAGCACTTTGATCGAGAGTATCCAGATTTTGCTTCTGATCCGCGTAATGTTAGATTGGGTCTCTGCTCTGACGGTTTTACCCCATTCGGACTTTCAGGATCCCAGTATTCGTGTTGGCCTGTGATCGTCACCCCGTATAATCTACCGCCTTGGATGTGCATGAAGACTCCATATATGTTCCTCACCGTTATTATCCCAGGTCCGAACAATCCGAAAAGGAACATTGATGTTTATTTACAACCATTGATTGATGAGTTGAATCAGCTGTGGGAAGTAGGTTCCAATACGTACGATGTATCTAGAAAACAAAATTTCCAGATGCGGGCAGCACTTATGTGGACCATCAACGACTTTCCGGCCTATGGAATGTTATCTGGATGGAGCACGCATGGTCGTCTTTCATGTCCGTGTTGCATGGACGACACTAAGGCTTTCCGTTTGAAACACGGAGGCAAACCGTGCTTCTTCGATTGTCATCGACGATTCCTGCCGAAGGATCATCCGTACCGGAGGAACAAGAATGCTTTTCGTGCTGGCGTTGTGGAGAAGGGTGATCCACCGACAAGGTGGTGCGGAGCCACGATATGGGAGGAGGTTAGAGATTTACCAAGTGCTATTGAGCAGCCTGCTACGGGCTACAAGTGTGACGGATTTGGTCGCACTCATAACTGGACGAAGAGGAGTATATTCTGGGATCTGCCATACTGGAGCACCAATCTGATTAGACATAACCTTGATGTCATGCATATTGAGAAGAATGTGTTTGACAACATAATTAATACTGTAATGGACGTAAAGGGGAAGACGAAAGACAATCCTAAGGCTAGATTGGACTTGAAAGAAATATGTAGACGTCCTGCATTGCATTTGATAGAGGACGGGAATGGAAAGTTGAAGCAGCCTAAGGCAATTTTCTCACTGGAGAAGGAGGATAAAGTGAGGCTTTGTAGGTGGATTCAAGGTCTGAAATTTCCAGATGGGTATGTTTCAAACTTGAGAAGATGCGTCGACCTCAAGGAGAACAAACTGACAGGTATGAAGAGCCATGATTGTCACGTATTCATGGAGCGGTTAATTCCGATTGCATTTCGGGAATTCTTACCGCAGGCAGTTTGGGATCCATTGACGGAGCTTAGCATATTCTTCAGGGACCTTTGTTCTAAGAAATTGCTCGTTGATCGTCTAGAAAAGCAAGAGAAGGACATTGCGGTAACACTGTGCAAGCTAGAGAGGGTGTTTCCTCCTGGATTCTTCGACTCTATGGAGCATTTGCCGATTCATCTTTCCTACGAGGCACGTGTTGGTGGACCCGTCGAATATCGATGGATGTACCCGTTCGAGCGACATTTGAATCACCTAAAAAGAAAGGTAAAAAATAAGGCTCGGGTCGAGGGTTCTATTTGTGAAGCCTATATTCTCGAGGAGATTACAAATTTCTGCTCCTCCTATTTCAAACCTCATGTTGCTACGAATAGAACGAGGGCTCCGAGAAACGACGACGGATATCAAGAATTTAATGATGGAATACTGAAAGTATTCAATGCGTCCGGAAAGCCTTCGGGAAAAATGAAGAAGAGATATTTGAATGACGAAGAGCTAAGGGCTGCTCAGTTGTATGTATTACTCAATTGCGACGAGGATGAAGTGGAGAAGCTAGAAGGGTAAGTAAGGAATGATGAGTTTACGTCATCTCAATGTAATAGTATAAGCTAATATTATTGTACTAATCGTTCTAATGCTTCGTTGTTTTCCAGCACATATAATGATGAGTTGAGGCTGGTTAGACCCTACCTAACAGACGAAGCATTAGAACAAGAAATGAGACGTCATTTTCCTTCTTGGTTGAGCGAATATGTAAGCAGTTCGGTAATATTTACTGGCCTCTTCTAATGCAACTGCGCAATAAATAACTTATTATCTCTTCTTTGATATTCAGGTCGATCGTCTAATTTCACCCGAGATTGAATTAATTAGAACTCTTGCCAAGGGACCAATTACTTTTGTTAAAACATGGCCAAGTTATTGTGTCAATGGCTTTCGGTTCAAGTCGACAAATGCTCCGATCAGAGACAGCTTCCTGGATCTTGATTCCACGAAGAACAGTTGTTTGTGTATCAAGTCTTCGAACTACAAAGACGTCGATCCAGGAAATGATTTCTTTGGCATCTTGCGAGAGATTATGGAGTTGTCATATAATTATGGCAGAGAACCTGCAAATATCGTGTTGTTCAAGTGTGAATGGTTCGATCCGATTGAAAATCAAGGCTGGAAAATTGACAAGCATGGTCTTGTGGATATAAACTACAAGCGTAGATATCAAGGCTACGAACCGTTTGTCCTAGCAACTCAGGCTCAGCTCGTGTATTTTACAGCTTATCCGAGACGGGGAGCAACGAAGTCTGACTGGTGGGCAGTATGCAAGACTAAAGCTAGAGATACTTTTGATGTTGATGAAAAAGCTTACCAGGAGGACGAGCTACCTCCTGTAACCAATATTGTCGATGTGGACTCCACGGAAGTTACGCATTACACGACACATAATGTAGAAGATGTAGAATTATCCGAAGAGGAAGGCGAAGCCGACGAAGGTGAAGACGAAAGTGAAGATGAGGAGGAAGAGGAAGATGAGGTCGAGGAAGACGAACAAGATGATTATTCTGAAGATGATTGAGAGAGATATTATCTGGACTTAGATGTTTATTGTAGAATGTATCATCATATGTTACCTTGGTTATTATCTTTGTTGTACTGTCATATTTCTAGTCTCTATTATTTGTTGTACTGTCATATTTCTAGTCTCTATTATTTGTTGTACTGTCATATTTCTAGTCTCTATTATATCTTGTACTATCATATGCTGTTATCAGGTATGGCAGGTCGTCGCGGACATTTGCGAGGGCCACGAGGAGGTCGGGATCATCCGGTACTTCCTACAGGTACTGCTAGGGGACGGAGTTTGCCTTCGGTACCTCCTATTGGTACCGGCTCTGGATCCTCGTCGCCGATTACTCCTCCATATCGGACAGTAGCTGGGCCGGTTGGGACGACGTCACGTGGCATATCTCCTGGGACGAGTAGTTCCAGACCTGTTGAGAGGGCTCCCCCGTCTAGCGTTCCTGATGTTGATACGACGATGGAGACGGATGAGCAGATGGCCGAGGAGGATGCGCCGACGGCCGACCAGCATCATGAAGATGATGCGTGCGCACCTCCGGAGGAGGGGAGGACGGAGATCTGGGCCGACGGTACAAAGTAGGTATTTTGGTTTATTATTATTTTTCTTCTGTTTTTATCATAAATTAACTTTTTTCATGAATATAATATGTATGTATAGATATCGTCCTTCAGGGGTACAGAGACGCCTAGGCGATATGCTGAGGCATAATTATGGTGGTCCCTGGATTAACTACTCTGATGCTCCAGACGAAAGGAAGAACTTCTGGTTTACGCGCTTCAAGGTTAAAATAGATTTGTTTTTAACATGAATCATTTAATTTATGCATATTATATATAACTAATAAATATTTGGTTTCGTACTGTTCTAGGATATGTTTTACTATCCGCCGCACCGGGCCGAGCAGATCGAGGGGATGTTTCCTTCCGTCGCTGCCAAGCTGATCCGCGACTCTATCAACGATCAGAAGGATCGTGATCGTGCCGGAAAGCCGATCCAAGGTTGGATCACCCCTGATCAATGGAATGCGATGAAGGCTCGATTCGAGGAGCCAAAGTACAAGGAGAAGTCGGAGAAGGCCAAGGCGGCTAGGCAACATGCCTCGAAGTGGTGCGGTGGGTCGATTCCGATGACGGAACATTTCCGTCGTCTGGTATGTCTTTCTCTTTTAGAAATATTATTTTAATGCAAATCCGATAAATTATTACTAAGATAATATATTTAATTACAGGTAAGGAAGGTCGGTAACGCCGACATGGTGACCGTCTTCCTGGCCACCCATCGGAAGGGCGGAGTCCTTATTGACGAGAGGGCCGAGCAGACCTATGTAAGTATTACAATACGTTATCTTAATTTAATACTTCGTGTCCATTTTAATATAACTTAGTAAATATGATGCAAATAAATATTCATGAAGTTAGTAAAAATAAGTACATTAATTATAAATTAGAAATCATAGAGTACTATCCATACTTTCTAGGCCGAGTATAAGAGGCTGCGGGAACGGGCGGCTGCTAGTGCACCTGATGCAGGAGAGGCCGGTACTTCCTCGCAGCCCACTCAAGCTCCGTCGGAGGACGAGCTGTGGATGACCGCCGCTGGTGGCCTCCGTAGGGGTACGTACTACGGTACGGGATCCTATGGCGCCCTAGTTGCGACCCAGTCCTCTAGGACATCTCCTGCTAGTGTGCATGGTCCACAGCCGTCCCAGGAGTCTGCCCGAGTCCACCAGATGATGGAGTCTCTCCGTGACGACCTGCTACGACGGATCGAGCAGCAGTCTCAGCATCCTACGGACGATCCTGCGCTGCTAGCACGATTGGATGCGCTCGACCGCGGCATTATAGACCTCAGGGAGACGACTGAGAGGACAGAGCGCGCCGTTGGAGGGTTAGAGCGCACGGTGACGGAGTTGCAGACAGGACAGGTGACCATGGCCGAGACGGTGAGAAAGGCGCAGGATTCGATGGTCCAGAGCACTGGTAGAATGTTATCTATCATGGATTCATACAACCAGCGACTTACAGCGTTGGAGCATGCTGGTACTCTGGGTGCGCCTTCATCGTCGTCGACTCCGCCGCCTCCACCGCCTTCTTCTTCGACACCGACTCCACCGACGTCACAGCCTGGCGCTCCATCTGTATCGATTTCACTTGCGGAGTATGAGGAGTTTTTACGCCTTCGTCGCGGCGGTGCCCCTCCTGCACCAGATCACTAGTAGTCCTAGTTAGGACTTTTATTTGTGTTTGTATCATTTTATGTTTGTGGCCTTTGATTGGATGTTTGTATTGGATGTTAGTTGTGTATTGGATGTTTGTGACTTATGATTGGATATTTGTGACTTATGATTGGATGTTTGTATTGGATGTTTGTATTGGAATTGTGAGTGGGGGTTTCAATGCGCTGTGATTTGGAATTGTGAGTGGGGATTTGAATGTGTACCTATATGTGTTTTATAGAATTGTGAGTGGTAATATAGAATCTGTGTTTTATTTTTTTTTATTTTTTTTACAACTTTAGCGACGTTTAGCGACGCTTACTGACGTTTAGCGACGTCGTTTTCCGACGTTTACCGACGACAAGCTGCAAATAATATATGTTTGCGACGTTTTACCGACATTTACCGACGACTAACTGCAAAAGAGTACAGCTCTCCGACGTATTTACCGACGTCTAGCGACACTAGCTGCAAAAATGTACAGGACCATTACCGACGTCTAGCGACGAAACTCACGTCGCTATATTACCGACGAAACGACGCTAGACGTCGGTAACTATTCCAGGTTTTACCGACGTGTGGCGACTACATATACGTCGCTAATATACCGACGGAACGACGATAAACGTCGATAACTCACCGACGTACTCGTACGTCGCTGAATGTCGGTAATTGCGACGTTCAGCGACGTTTTCGTGATCACCGACTAAGGAAACGGCGACCAAAGCTAAACGTCGGTAAATACGTCGGTGATACAGATTAGCGACGGAATTTCCTATTTTTCCGACGTTTTTGGGCGTCGCTAAAACCACTTATTTTGGTAGTGAATGTTCAACTAGGAAGGTGACCAAATCCTGATTCTCTATTAAATCTTGGGATCAAATGTTAATGTCTCCAATAAATTAGTGAACATTAATTGATAACATTTTTAGAAAATGTTTTATTGGGGATAATTATATTCGAATCTAGAACTTCTTCACCATCTATAGTGGCATCTCCTTTTTGATAACTTTTCAAAATCCCATAAATATTGAATAATTGACAACAATTAGATAAAATTTAATGCTAAATTAAAAAGCTAACTATATTCCTTACATGATTCTCTACAAATTCTCTATATAAAGAGTGGTATTTAGTTCTTCATTTGATGATCGATCCCTCTCATTCCCTTTAGTCTATCTATCTATTAACCATATATTTCTTACGTTGAAGAATAAATGGCGAGTCCACTAAGCTAGCTCCCTTTTTTGTGAAAGTAGTGTTAGAATCTTGACATAAAAATTCCTAACATCGATTTTTCTGGACTTTGGCCCAACCCACAGCCCTAAGGGCCGAGTTGGGCCCTTAGAGCTGTGGGTTGGGCCAAAGTCCAGAAAAAAAGAACAACTAATTGCATGGGCCACCATAAAACGTGTCACGATCCGCTCTCGAATAATCGAGAACAAATCATGCTACGTCCGGCCTACGCTGTTGTGAACAACATTAATTAGCCACTAAACCTCATGGATCATAAATATCACTTATTTATCACAGTTTCTAATCGTGAACAAGCACAATAATACAATATACAATATCTCATAATCTTTGACAACAGAACATCCGAAGAGTCTATACAACCGGGTCCTCCTGTGGTCCACCTGAAATGTCAACGATCCAGTCAAGAAAGAGAAGTACAATATAACTCAGCAATACTCAATAAGAACTACAAGATAAAATAATAAAAATAAATGTAATTAGGAAAGAACATACGTACCTGACTAAATGTTCTAGCTAAGTTAGACACATGTTTTAAATTTTAAATTTTAAATTTTTTAAATTTTATTTTATGATATATTTATATTTAATTTATTTTTCCATTTTAATTTTAATTTTAATTTTAATTTTTGATTTTGATTTTGATTTTGATTTTTGATTTTTGATTTTTGATTTTTGATTTTTGATTTTTGATTTTGATTTTTTAATTTTAATTTTAATTTTTAGTTTTTAAATTTTAATTTTTATTCTTTACTTTTTATTTTTCATTTTTTATTTTTTATTTTTACTTTTTACTTTTTACTTTTTATATTTTATATTTTATATTTTATTTTCTATTTTATATTTTTTAATTTTTAATTTTTAATTTTTAGTTTTTAGTTTTTAGTTTTTAGTTTTAATTTTAAATTTTAAATTTTAAATTTTAAATTTTAAATTTTAAATTTTAAACTTTAAATTTCAAATTTTAAATTTTTAGTTTTTAGTTTTTAGTTTTTAATTTTAATTTTAATAATTAATTTTTTAATTTTAATTTTAATTTAAATTTATAATTTATAGTTTATAATTTATAATTTATAATTTAAAATATATAATTTATAATTTATAATTTTTGGTTTTTAATTTTATTATTTAATTTTTAATTTTTAGTTTGCAGTTTTTAATTTTTAATTTAAATTTTTTAATTTTTCGTTTTAATTTTAATTTTTAATTTTAAAATTTTAAAATTTAAAATTTAAATTTTAAACTTTAGATTTTAAATTTTAAATTTTAAATTTTAAATTTTAAATTTTAAATTTTAAATTTTAAATTTTAGATTTTAAATTTTAAATTTTAAATTTTAAATTATTAGTTATTAATTTTTACTAGTTAGTTTTTATTTTTAATTTTGAATTTTGAATTTGAATTTTTAGTTTTTAATTTTTGATTTTTGATTTTTAATATTTAATATTTAATATTTAATATTTAATATTTAATATTTTAGTTTTTAGTTTTAGTGTTTAATTTTTAATTTTTAGTTTTTACTTTTTAATTTATAATTTTTAATTTTTAATTTTTACCATATTCGTATTGGCTTTAATGCCAGAAATTATTGGAAATATGTGACATTTAGACCGTATGTTTGTAGATTTCTTTATAAAAGGAAAAACAAATATCGTGTAAATGATTAAAAAATATTAGGAGAATATTTCTGTCGGCAAATATAGTAAATGAATAAAAATTATATATGGCATAACAAATATTGTGTAAAATATGGTATATGTTAAATATATATGGAAAATATTTCTGTCAGTAAATGATTGAACACCTTTATCAATCATAGAAAAATGTAATGTTCAACTAGGAAGCTGACCAAATCCTGATTCTCTATTAAATCTCTGGGATCAAATGTTAATGTCTCCAATAAATTAGTGAATATTAATTGATAACATTTTTAGAAAATGTTTTATTGGGGATAATTATATTCGAATCTAGAACTTCTTCACCATCTATAGTGGCATCTCCTTTTGATAACTTTTCAAAATCCCATAAATATTGAATAATTGACAACAATTAGATAAAATTTAATGCTAAATTAAAAAGCTAACTATATTCCTTACATGATTCTCTACAAATTCTCTATATAAAGAGTGGTATTTAGTTCTTCATTTCATCATCGATCCCTCTCATTCCCTTTAGTCTATCTATCTATTAACCATTTGAAGAATAAAATGGTAGCTCTTTTTTTGAAAGTAGTGTTAGAATCTTAAACATAAAAATTTCTAACATCGGTTTTTCTGGACTTTGGCCCAACCCACAGCCCTAAGGGCCGAGTTGGGCCCTTAGGGCTGTGGGTTGGGCCAAAGTCCAGGAAAAAAAGAACAACTAATTGCATGGGCCACCATAAACGTGTCACGATCCGCTCTCGAATAATCGAGAACAAGTCATGCTACGTCCGGCCTACGCTGTTGTGAACAACATTAGTTAGCCACTATCACAGTTTCTAATCGTGAACAAGCACAATAATACAATATACAATATCTCATAATCTTTGACAACAGAACATCCGAAGAGTCTATACAACCGGGTCCTCCTGTGGTCCATAGAATGTAGGATAGTCTAAATCATCATCACCTGAAATGTCAACGATCCAGTCAATGTCAACGATCCAGTCAAGAAAGAGAAGTACAATATAACTCAGCAATACTCAATAAGAACGACAAGATAAAATAATAAAAATAAATGTAATTAGGAAAGAACATTCGTACCTGACTAAATACTCTAGCTAAGTAAGACACATGTTTTTAATTTTAAATTTTAAATTAAATTTTTTAAAATTTTAAATTTTAAATTTTAAATTTTAAATTTTTATTTTATGATATATTTATATTTATATTTAATTTATTTTTCATTTTACTTTTAATTTTAATTTGATTTTTGATTTTTGATTTTTGATTTTTGATTTTTGATTTTTGATTTTTGATTTTTGATTTTTGATTTTTGATTTTTAATTATAATTTTTAATTTTTAATTTTTATTCTTTACTTTATATTTTTTATTTTTTATTTTTTTAATTTTTTATTTTTAATTTTAATTTTATATTATATTTTATATTTTATATTTTATATTTTTAATTTTTAATTTTTAATTTTATTTTTTAGTTTTTAGTTTTTAGTTTTTAATTTTTAATTTTTAAATTTAAATTTCAAATTTCAAATTTTAAATTTTAAATTTTAAATTTTAAATTTTAATTTTAAATTTTAAATTTTTAGTTTTTAGTTTTTATTTTTTATTTTTATTTTTAATAATTAATTTTGTAGTTTTAATTTATAATTTATAATTTATAATTTATAATTTATACTTTATAATTTATAATTTATAATTTATAATTTTATTTTTTAATTTTTCATTTTTAGTTTGCAGTTTTTAATTTTTAGTTTTTAATTTTTAGATTTTAATTTTTAATTTTTTAATTTTTTAGTTTTTAATTTTTAGTTTTAAAATTTTAAACTTTAAATTTTAATTTTAAATTTTAAATTTTAAATTATTAATTATTAATTTTTACTAGTTAGTTTTTATTTTAATTTTGAATTTTATATTTCGAATTTTTAGTTTTTAATTTTTAGTTTTTAATTTTAAATTTTAAATTTTAAATTTTAAATTTTAAATTTTTAGTTTGTAATATTTAATATTTAATATTTAATATTTAATATTTAATATTTTAGTTTTTAGTTTTAGTTTTTAGTTTTTAATTTTAATTTTTAATTTTGATTTTTAATTTTTAGTTTTTAATTTTTAATTTTTAATTTTTAATTTTTAATTTTTAATTTTTACCATAATCGTATTGGCTTTAATGCCAGAAATTATTGGAACTATGTGGCAGATCATATGTTTGTAGATTTTTTATAAAAGGAAAAACAATGATTAGGAGAATATTTCTGTGGGCAAATATAGTAAATGAATAAAAATTATATATGGCATAACAAATATTGTGTAAAATATGATATATGTTAAATATATATGGAAAATGCTTTCCATAAATTATTGAACACCTTTATCAATCATAGAAAAATGTAATCTTCAACTAGGAAGCTAACCAAATCCCGATTCTCTATTAATGTCTCCAATAAATTAGTGAATATTAATTGATAACATTTTTAGAAAATGTTTTATTGGGGATAATTATATTCCAATGTAGAACTTCTTCACCATCCATGGATATCTCCTTTTGATAATTACTTTTCAAAATCCCATAAATATTGAATAATTGACAACAATTAGATAAAATTTAATGCTAAATTAAAAAGCTAACTATATTCCTTACATGATTCTCTACAAATTCTCTATATAAAGAGTGGTATTTAGTTCTTCATTTGATCATCCCTCTCATTCCCTTTAGTCTATATATCTATTAACCATATAATGTTTCTTACGTTGAAGAATAAAATGGTGAGTCCACTAAACTAGCTCTCTTTTTTGTGAAAGTAGTGTTAGAATCTTGATTAATTTTTCCTAACATGCAGAAATTGAAGAACTGTTATATGGTGTTGCTATTGCTTGCATACTCTACTTGCATGTGTCTAGCAGCTGGTCGGGAAATCAGTGTTCTTCGACATGGAGCTGTTGGAGACGGCAAAACTGATGACTCGAAAGTAAGTAAGATCTCTCTCTCTGACTTGCACATGCACAATACGTACGTAAAATCCATGCAAAAATGATTTAATATAAAAAAACTTAAAATAATGATTTCTTTTATTTTTAGGCATTTCTGGCAGCTTGGAACGAGACTTGTGGTGATACAGGAGGATCCCCCACTATGATTCTCCCTCAAGGGAAGACATTCTTGTTGAACCCTATTATTTTGAGGGAAAGTGCAAATCTCCCATTCATTTTCAGGTATTTATTAATTAACCTTCTTATAACTTAATTTGTTATAATAGAGAGTTTGCTCATTTATTGGTTGGTTGTAAATTCAGGTTGAAGGAAAAATGTTAGCACCTAGCCGAATATGGCCTTACGACAAATATAATAACTACTGGATTGCTTTCAGAAACATAGATAACTTAACCGTCGATGGAAATGGAGAGATTGATGGAAATGGCAAAGTATGGTGGTCTTGCCGAGAGACTAATGTAAACTACTTCCTCCCTCCTCTTCCTTTATATTTTTTTTTAATTTAATATTTTTTTTCCTTTTCGAATATATATCCTTTAATTTATATTGATTGTATTTGTGATAAGCGAGTGACAAATTTTATTTAATTTTTTGTGGCAGAAATGTAAAGAAGCCCCTTATGTAAGTTGAATTGTAGCTTTTCATGTATGTTGTTATTATACATATAACTTACATTGTATGTGTGTAAATATGTTGTTTGAGGGAGATGCAGGCTATAGGTTTCAATACCTGCAATAATCTGAAGTTGTCCGGTGTGTCAATTATAAATGGTCCTATGAAGCATGTAACAATTTACAACACCATAACGGCAGTTGTGACTGGATTCACTATGACATCGCCCGAGGACAGTCCCAACACAGACGGTTTGTACATATCGTCTTCTCGCGACATACAAGTATTGAACGCTACCATAGGAACAGGTATATATATATATATATTTATATAACACTTCCAGAGTTTTTTTTGGATCATATTTGTACAAAAGTTTTTTAAATAATTGATTAAATTTGGTCTTATATGCTTGTAGGAGATGATTGTGTGGCTATTGGAAATGACGCGACCAATATTAATATCAGCAACATAATATGTGGGCCTGGCCACGGCATAAGGTTTTTTTTTTTTTTTTTTTTTTTCTAATTTCCTTTGGCAATATATATAGAAATATAATGACAATGCGCAAAATATAACTTATATATCATGAATATTTTTTTCAACATTGAACTCTTATTACTGCAGTATCGGGAGCTTAGGTAAAGATGGAAGCAAAGCAACAGTAGATCAAATTACTGTATCGTCCTGTTATTTTACCAAAACAACAAATGGGGTGAGGATCAAGACATGGCAGGTAAATAACAAAATATATATATATTCTTTAATTGCTTTCATCAACTTTGTAATTTAAATTCTGTTTTTTAAGCCAGTTTTATTTATTTATGGTTATATATATATAGGGTGGCTCTGGTGTTGCCAAAGGAATCACATTTCAGGATATCAACTTCAATGAGGTTGAGAACCCCATCATCATAGACCAATTTTATTGCAACGGAAATCGCAATTGCCCAAACAAGGTGACAATTAAACTAATTACACACTTTTATCCTTTACAAAAGAAGAAAATTAATATTGGGTTTTGACATTGTTCTTGTTAATGGTGATGAAGACAACAGCTGTTGAATTGAGTGACATCCATTATATTGGACTAAGAGGATCATCAGCAAGCGACCTAGCCATCAGCCTCAACTGCAGTCAGGTCACGCCTTGCAGGGGTGTCACTATGGAAGATGTCAACATCTATCCCAGCAACGGAGCGTCGACAGTTTCGGCCTTCTGTACCAATGCCCATGGAGAGAAAGATCGAGTTGAGCCGCCACTTCCATGCTTGAAGGGACCATAAAAGAAAGATCATCATCTACTATCCTAACAAAATATGTATATATAATAAATTGACATGTTCTTCATGTTAGATTTGCAATAAAGATCAAAGTTCATCTTCTTTGCATGCATGTTGAGCTCTTAATATAAACCATAGTTTGCGGTATTGGTCAATATCCATCCGACATAGCTGATACCGATATGGTTTGACATGTTCTCATCCGATATCGACCGATACCGATACCAAGATTAGAGACCAATAAAAAAAGGGTGTAAAAGCATAGTACCTAATTGTATAACTAAACTAATTGACAAGGGTGACTTATTATTTCATTCATTTTTATATTTCTTTCAAAATACTTAAAATTATGTTTAAATCTATAAAATATTTTTCTAAAATTTTAATAATTATTTTTTTCAAATATAAAAAAAAAAATTGATATACCAATATGAAACTGTCGATATTGTTGATACTAGAAGGGTCAGATATCGATTCTGATATCGATACTATGAACCTAGATATAAACATGAGAACACTTCACATCTTATCCTAATGAAGGGGCAAGAAGTTTTTGTTTTGACAATAGCAAATAAAACAAAGCATTTATTCTCCTTTTGGGTTATTTAAAAACAAATTTGTTTTATTCATCCATTTAAAAGTCCCATTAACTATTATAAGGTAATCTTGAATAGGAGTTTCTATCTCTCTTATTTCTATGGTAGAAATTCGTTTTAGAAAAAAATTTCTCCCAACCATGATTTCTATCCAAAATTTTCCGATGTGGCGGTGACGTAGGATGGAGAGTTTCTGTGAGGGTAAGTTCAATTTCGGTTTTGAAGATACTAATTTTTTTTATTTGGTTTCGGTTTTGGGTTTCGGTTTCGTCCAAAACTGAAAATCGAATGAGACTTGTGCAATTATGTAAATAGACTCAATTCTATGCATATGTTGTAATTAAAATGCACACATTTAAAAACAACAATTGTTATGTGTTTTGAAACCAAATTTGGATAATTTAACAAGTAGTCTAACTTTGGAGAGAAATACAACAAATGTGTGCACAATGTTAGTCTCGGGGCTTGACCAAAGATGGTAGACTCTATGTCGAGATCAGAGGTTCAACCTACGTTCACCTTCTGATAATTCTCGAGATCCAAGAGGAACACTATAATATGAATCTGATTATAAAAGCAACAATAATCAGAAAATAAATCTCACGTTCTTCCTCGCAATCGCAGTTGCTGACGGACATAACTGAGTTCAAAAAATAAATCTCACGTTCTTCCTCGCAATCGCAGCAATCGCAGTTGCTGACAGATAGAACTGAGTTACAACTCAGATGAAGGAGAAGAAAGAAGAAAGAAAAAAGAAGAAGAGGAAAGGTTCTTGCTGGGGTGATTAAGATCACCGTTGCTCAAAGCAAGATTCGTCCCAATACGATCTGCTTCCAGAAACCAGCAAGTTCACGAATAACTTCTCGTAAGTCAATATTTGAGACTTGAACGGGCTTCCTGGACTTTACAGACTCCCTTAACTCTCTTCTTGGTGCATATTTCAAAGGAGGCCAAGTGCTCTATTTATAGAGTGGAGTTGAGACTTCACCTCTTCTCCTATCCGATGCGGGACTAAAATACCAATACTCAAAAATAGAGTTTGATATTTTAGATCATCCCACAATCAGCAAAGAAGTGTGACAGTCCACGCCTACCCCCCGAACACTCCCGTGCGACATCCTGGAGTCCGTGTCCGTGTCCGAGTCCGCACAACAAAAATCAACTTACTTTTTTGTTGGAATTAATCTTTTTTCCTTCTAGAAAAATACTTCCACATGGCACACACTTGTGCCCCACTACACCTCATGTGCACACCTCAACACAAGCAATGCATTATATTGAGATACTCACCATTTGGTGTAGCCGATGTGGGACTATCTTTCATAGTCCAAAGGCAAGAACACCAACATATAAAACTATAATTTTTAATATCATTTAACCACGATTTTAACTTTGGACCATATCCATTGTACAATAGAAATATTCCAACCGAACAAACCTAATGAACCAAATCGTCAGTTCGGTTCATTCAATTTTGGTTAATTTTGGTTATGAATTTCTAGAATTTTAATTTATTTAGTTTTGATTATTTTGATTCGGCTTGGACCGAATAAAACGGAACGCTACCCTAGGTAATACGAGTAACGTGTAAAGTTGAACTTCTTGTGCGAATCATGTGCAAAGTGGACTCATAAGTATCCTTGTGGCCTTCAAAGGGAATCTATGGGATTATTCCTTAATACCTCTACTAGTTGTTAATTAATGCGAATATATAATTCATCAAACATTTATGATATATTAGATACATGGGATCAAGGGATGTAATCTACGTATAATAATACCAATTGGTTGATATTTGTTCCCTTTGAATTTCTGAAACTCTAATTTAGTATGAGTGATATCACTATCTTAAAGTGGCGTATCATTACAACTGCGTGTATGATCTGGTCAAGGGATCAAAAGTTCATTTCATCCCTATTTTTTTTATTCTTAAATACACACACACATAAATCGGATCAAAAGTTCCATCGTAGGAGTCACGTATTCCTGTACCATCGGATCGGACGAGCCGTGCGTACGTCCGCTCGATCCAACAGTCGAGGTACGGACGGAGCTCCCGTAGGACTCCACCATAAAACTTCCGACTCGGACCCATATATATATATATATATATGAAAATCTACAATACATCCACCCTTTTGGGATGTATCGATACATCTCAAATCTGAACCATTGGATGTTCACCCAATGGTTCAGATTAAATAACGCATGAGACATCATTTAATGTTGTTTTTGACTTTTGACCTCTTGTTAACTTGCTATAGCAGGTCATTCTTCAATGCAATATTTTCAACTAACACTCTAAATTAACTCATATTTACTTTCTCTTTCGTCCATATAATTTAATATTTTGTGCAACTATATATATATAACAATAATTGTGTGTCGGCCGGAAAGGAAGGACACAATGTGTCCAGGTCTGTAGGCGATGTAGATGACGACACCACCGATGCTCCGATAGCTGGTGGCGATCTAGATGATGACACCGACGATGACAAGGACGAAAATTCTGTCGACAATGTGGATAATAGTAAGGGAAGAATTCAGAGGAAGAAGATGGGTAAGAAGCCGATAAAATCTCCTTATCTCAAATTTCTTCTTCGAGTAAATTAAATCCAAGGAGGACACAATCCTAAATTTTAGTTATTGCTTAGCAGAGTCAACTTAGTTGTAAAATTGTGGTGTTGATTTTGTAACATTTTCATCTTTAGTCTCATGTTTTCTATGAATATGTGTTCTGTTTGATTTTGATTTAGTAATCCTTCTGTAATTTGTTTTTTGTTTCATCTAACAATTTAATATTTTGGTTATAAAGCTACAGACCATGGTGGCTTAGATTACTATTTTTGTTATGTTGGGATCAGGTGAGTAAACCCTAGTTTTCTTAACAATTTTTTTATTCTAAATTCTAGTTTTCTTCTCCATCATTTTCATCAAAATTCTAGTTTTTCTCCCCACAATTTTTATTCTCATCATTTTGATTCCTCACAAATAATGCATGAAAATAAATCCTAACATGTTTATTTCATTCTTTCCACAAAAAAATGCATAAAAATAAACCATAAAATGTATATTTCACTATATTATCAAGGTGCAAATAAATCCTAACATATGTTTTTCATTCGGCCATTTCGATTTTAGGACTGCCAGGAATTGTGGCAGTCCTAAAATGTACTTGCTGTACAACAAGTCCCTTTTAGGACTGCCACAATTCTTGACAGTTCTCAATACTTCTAGGACTGCCATAAATTATGACAGTCCTGTTGTATAGGAATGTCAGCAATGTCCTTTCAGGACTGCCACAGTTCCTGGCAGTCCTCAATACTTCTATAGGACAGCCAGAAATTGTGGCAGTCTTGTTGTACAGTAAGTACCTTTCAGGACTGTCACAATTTTTGGCAGTCCTCAATACTTCTAGGACTGCCAGTAGTTGTGGCAGTCCTGGTATAAACTTGCTCAACAAATTGATTTCTTCTATAAATATGATTTCATCCATAATTTTTTTCTATTAATAAAGAAAAATTAATTAATAGATTTGATAGATTTGGTAACCCAAATTTTTCTATAACTAGGATTTCATTCATAAACTAGGGTTTAGAGAAAAAAAAAGATAAATTAGAAGAGAGGAAAATAATAAACTGGAATTTGGAGAAAGAGATGTTCTTTTTATTTTCTTTCTTCTTGTTCTTGTTATTTCTTCTTGTTCTTCTTCTTTGTTCTTCTTGTGAAGAAGGAGAAGAGGGAGAAATTTTTTTAAAAAAGTTGTCTTTTATACCTAAGAATTGGATAGTCATGAGTAAATTTTTCAGTGGCAAACTTGTAAATAAATGAAAGTTAAGAATGGGACAGCCCTGATCAACTTTTGATGTACCCTTATAGAAAATTTAATTTTAGTATTAATTTTAATGGTAATGCTAATTTTAATTTAATGTTAATATTAATTTTAATGTTAAAGTTAATATTAATGTTAATTCTAATATTAATGTTAATTTTAATATTAATGTTAATGTTAACCAGCTAAACCTGTAAACTTGGTTACCTCTCTCCATCTTTGCTAGTGCTAGTAGTGAGCTAGTACTAAGCTAGCCATAGAGCAATTTCGTATTCAAATAGGCTATATATATAAGTAATGCTATTCGTACCTCCAAAATGTCCCTCTAATACAGCCATCCTTATGTGGCAGCTGACGTGGCATGTTAAATAATATTATGTGCAATCTGACATGACCGATGATATGACAAATTTTAACCCAAAAAGTTAATTAACCAATTTTGTCCATATTAATTTAATGTTAATATTAATGTTAGTTTAATATTAATATTAATATTAATTAATGTTAATATTAATGTTAATGTTTATGTTAATATTAATATTATTGTTAAAGTTAACGATAATATTAATTTTAATTTTAATGTTAATGTTAATATTAACATTAATTTTAATGTTAATTTGAATTTTAAAATTTGTTGCGTCCAGCTGTCACATCAACATATCACGTCAGTTGTCATGTAAGGAGGGACGGTTTGGAGGTATAATTTGGTGGTACAAATAGCATTATATATATATATATATATATATATATATATATATATATATATATATATATATATATATAAAATCAATGGTTAAGATTAGATGACTTAAAACAATATCCGACGGTGGATAGCATAGGGATGCTTGCGGATGCAAAAAATGAGGGGATGCGGATCCATCCTCTCTCTCTCTCTCATATATATATATATATATATATATATATATATATATATATATATATATATATATATATATATATATATATATATGAAAAAAAAAATATATATATATATATATGACAATTGGCAAACTATATATAGTTACTAATATCATCCACATTAGAGGCACTCCAAACACATACTCCAAAATATTAAAAATTGTATAAATTAGTATTTTTGGAGTGTCTCCTTAAATTTGACACACAATTGTATAATCCAAATAAATACTCCAAATTAACCTTCTCTTTTTTCTTCCTTTTTAAATTTATTTTTCTTCCATGTTTGGCTTTTACTCCCTCATTCATTCTTTTTATATTTTTTTTCTATTTGGTAAGAACGGTTAATTTTGACGGGCCCAAAAATTAATGTAGATGAGGACGTAGGGCACGTTCCAGATCTAGAATATGGATAAGTATTACTGCAACCTTCAAATGCTACAAAATTTGACTAAAATAAAATGTAGTATTAAAATCTCTTCCATTATGGATGTTCTAATAAACCAACATATATGATATCACTATATACGGGTAAAGTGCATTTAAACCCTCCTTAGAGTTGCCTCGTTCGCAAAATAAGACCTTTTAGAAAACTTAAAGCAGTTTGCACCTCCCGCAAACCCTGTTTTGTGCAGAATACCCCTTTCCGTCAAATTGACGTTAGAACAGCCGTTAGAGACCATTTTTTGGATTAAAAAAAAAGTGGACTTCCCAAAATACCCCTAATGCTTACATTTGGCTGTTGGCTCTCTTTCATTCTCTATGTATAAGACAATGTTTGTTTGAAACATAAAACCAAAACTTTATATTTTCTATTTTTTGACCGGTTGGTTGGAAGGAAAAATAATATATTTTTTTATATTTCTTTTTTTATTTATTTATTTGCTCTCATTTAATATATTGAAACTTTTTCTTACCTACAGATCTCAAATCCAACTGCAAATTTTTTTTATATTCTCTTTTTTTTTTTTACTTATTTGCTCTCATTTAATGTTTGAAGCTTTTTTTACTTATTCTTTTTTTTTCAAGACGTCCAAATAGAAATTATGGAAGCCTATTCGTAGATAATTGACAAAGGCGGTGGCAGCCACTGAACCCGGACCATACTTCGACATACATGTTTTACAATTTATTTTTTGATTTTTGACACGTTTAGTAATATTTAAGTTATTTGTTTAAGTAATACATGTGATGAAAATAAATTTGTACCAAGATTTACAATTTCAGTTAGAATTAATAAATAAATAATTACGATAATAGTCATGACTAATAAATAATTACGATACAAGTTCAGGACTAATCGGACATTTGTTAAAAGATTTTTTTTTCCAGAAAAAATTTAAGATGAAAACCTACTATTTAGATTATAAACATTTATTTTCGAAAATGACGTCAAGCATGAGAATTGATTTTTGTTTAATAATCTTTTAATATTTTGTTTTTGTTTCCATTTTTTTATTTCTTATTTCATATTTTTTTTCATCTTTTTAATAATCTTTTCTAGAATTAATAAATAAATAAGACTAATAAATAATTACGATACAAGTTTAGGACTAACCAGACATTTGTTAAAAAAAAAAATTTTCCAGAAAAAATTTAAGATGAAAACCTACTATTTAGATTATAAACATTTATTTTCGAAAATGACGTCAAGCATGAGAATTGATTTTTGTTTAATAATCTTTTTAATTTTTTGTTTTTTTTTTTCCATTTTTTTAGTTCTTATTTCATTTTTTTTTCATCTTTTTAATAATCTTTTCTAGTTTTTTAAGAGTGACTTTTATTTTAAAATTTGTATAGTTTTTGTTTTTGTCTTTTTTCATTGTTTAAGATTTATCCTCATTTTTTGGTTTTTTGGAATATTTTGTCTATTTTTTATTTTTTCCATATTTTAATAGTATTTTTTGTTTTTTATTTGGTTTTTTTTTTTCCAGTTTTTCATCATTTCTATTTTTAAGAATTGATTTTTTTTTGTATTTATCAGTTTTATTTTTCCCAAAAATATTTATATATTTGTTAAATAAAAAATAATTTATGACAAAATAATTTTAAATAATATTTATCCATTTTTTTGACGAAACTAACCGTTTTTAACAAGTTAATACTAATTAAAATAATTTTAATAAATAATTTTACTAGCAAAGACCATTTTTCCTTTGTTAATATTTATCTACTTTTTAACAAGTATTTTTGCGTAACCGTTTTTAACAAAATAATTTTAGAACTAACCGTTTTTAACAAGTTAATATTAGATAGTCCAGGGGTAAAATGGTCAAAACAACCCCATTTTAACACCCGTAAACAGAAAAGTTAGCGGAGGGGGTGATTTGAGCATTTTCGTATCTAGTTGGGTTTTTTCGGATCAGCGAGTCTTTATTTGCATTTTCGTGCATTTAAGGAGAGTTTAAATGCACTTTACCCCACTATATACCCTATCTTTGTATCTTATTATATTCTAATTGGTTATAAAAGTATAACACTTCCTTTTTTTTTTTTTTTTTTTAATACATATTTACATATCATCAACAGGTATATCTTAGACTTTTCGTCCTGGCAATTTTCCAATATGTCAAAAGCTACAAGTGGAGCCGAGTGCATTTCTTCTAGATTGATGTTCCAAGTGGCAAATGCAAGGCCGGAAAATAACCTCTATGACGTCAAATATGTTGTGCCATGTCCCTTTCTTTCACTTTCTAGGTTACGTCCAAATCCATAAGATCAAAAACTTGGTGGAGCATAGAATGCCAAAGTAGTTGATGTGCCAACTTTTTTTTTTTTAAGTTATACGCAAATGAATAATTTTACATACCAAGTCATAATAAAGAATATAGGGGCATTCAGAGGAGGTTTGGCCCCAGGATACTTCACATGATATATATCAGTCCACGACTTTGAGGGAGAGTTTGGTACAAAGATTTGTTTTTTATAATTCTCGAAAAATTTAGAATAGAAATTTTTTTTTAATGTTTTTTTAGGTTATAAAAGTTTATTTTGAAAATTACGAATATCGGGTAAACAATTCACCCACAAAACATTATAATCCTATCCTTTAAGAATAGTTGGATTTTTTTTCCGCTCAATTTTTTTTTCTTCTAATATTTCTAATATATATATATATATATATATATATATATATATATATATATATATATATATATATATAACAAGGCCCGTAGACAATGCCATCCAGCCAGCCTTGGCCCGGAGGCCATGGACAACGCCACCCAGCCGCCCCTGTGGGAGTGGGGGCTCGAACCCGCACCCTCACCCCCGAGTGCCAGCGGTCTTACCGGTGTGCCACCGCGCCAATATATATATATATATATATATATATATATATATATATATAAAAAAAAAAAAAAAAAAAAAAAAAAAATATATATATATATATATATATATATATATATATATATATATATATATATATATATATATATCGTTTTCATTTTTTTAAGATTTGTTATTTTTTATTGGATTTTTACATTTTTTAAGAATTTTTTTTTTCATTTTGTTTTAATCTTTTTTAAAATTGTTTTATCAATTTTTATCTTATTCATTTTCTGAATGATTTTTTAATTTTTCATTTTTTTTAAAGAAATTTGTTTTTGTTTTACGTTTTTTTTTATTTTAAATTTTTTATTTTCTTTCAATTTTTTTCCAGAATATTTATATATTCACCAAACACGGGAATATAATTTTTCAGAGAATTCAATTACTGAAAATTTGATTCCCGAAAATATAGAATTCTCGGCTATATAGTATTCTGTGTACCAAAAGCTCCCGAGAGTTTTCACTTGTGGCAATCTTTCAAGTCTCCTAGGAGTTTTGATCCTTGTTAGCTTTGTCGGGTTGCTAGTACAATTTTTTTTAGTCAAGCCTTTTTTTTAGACAAATTAAATGGGAACATTATGGAGATTCCAATCGAACTTTATCCATACTAAATAATAAACAACCAGATAAAAAAATGTTCAAAGTTAGGACGATCTTAGATATGAGTTATTGGCAGTGGACTCGGATCAGATCGAACATGTCTAGTCCTGTCCAGACCGGATCCGGTGCACATAGGTGACTAAGTCTGGTCCAAAATAGGTGGTGTGTCATTAGGGTTCCTAACTTGCCTACATGAAGATGGGTGTTCTCATATGGAGAACCCAATCCCCAATACTCAATACATTGCCTTTAAATTTAGTTCCCTCCTTATCTCTTTTTTTCCATCTCTTCTGGGAGATCCAGTGCATGATGGAATTGTTACGCCCTGGTCTCGTAGGACCGATCGTCCTCGCTAAAGCGTGATTCTGCGTGAGCCTAGGTTGCGCTCACGCAAGACAGGTTCTATAACGGCCAATTACAGGCTAAACGATGGGGTCGTCGCATAGAAGTCCCAAGCAGAAATATTGAATAATACCAGCGAAAACTTGAAGTAAAACACAAGTCATTCAAATAGCTCTTTATTGATATTGAAACAAAGATTACAATGTGGCACGTGGCCATGATTACAATCACTTAGTCACACTCTTCTCACAATACAAGTCACTATGCTCTCTCTTATCTCTCAATACAAGCTTCAAGGCTGCAACTTGCGGATGCTTAGTGAATCGAGCCACGTGGTCCTTCCATTTATAAAAGTAGTGGAAGTTGGAAACAGTGGACCCATAAGATATGCATTACATCATGTATAAAGTCATGCATAATAGCATGTACAACGTCTCGTGCATATTGTCGGACATTCTCAACAACAACAAAAAATTCAGGATTTATTTTTTAGATGTGCATGCTGTATTGCATGCATGTTGGGCCCACTGTCCCCAATTTTTACCAAATAAATAGAAGAAATAATACGCCCCCGTGGCTCGATCCACTCCGTCATCCAGCTGGACTCTTGTAGCTCTTCTCGGTAACCACAAGAGAAATAATTTAGGATATTGGGTCCAACCAACCAGCTGTCCAATTACAGATATACATCCTACACCATATCCCCAATACACCTACCTTTTCTATATATACTGCAACAATTCATAATAAAATCATCAATTACTGAATATGCTATTCCAACTCTGCCTCTCTCTCTCTCTATATATATATCTCAAACTCTCAAAACCTCATCCAATTTCCACACCCGAAGTCTCGTCTCCTCCGCTTCTCCTCCTCGTTATTTTTAGGGTTAGGGTTTTGGCAGGAGAGAGAGAGAGAGAGAGAGAAACATGAGAGGTTTCTCTCCACCTCCTCCTCCACTCCTCCTTTTGCTCGTCGTTGCGGTTCTGTGGACCACTGTAGCCGCCGGCGATCACCGGGTCCTCGCCGGAGTCCAGCCTCTGTCCCTTATCGGCATCCACCGGGCCGTTTCGGGCCTCGACGGATCCGCATCCGTTAAGGCCTCACCGTCCCTTCTCGGACTTCAGGTACCAGTAGTACCATTCGTCTTTCTTTGTACTATCGGGAAAATTCTATACAGGTCCCTCTTCTTGTTGTCATTCTCATTACGACAACTTTAATTTTTTAAATTACACACTTTTACCGACCGCGGGGGCGACCGATGCGTGAACCGCCACGTGATGGGCCCATTTCTGGTTTTTGTGAGTCCCATGGCCCAATCAATGAAGGGCGAGCCATGGCATCGCTTTCGACCGTCTGTCCGTTTAGAATTTTTTTTATTCTTTTAGGCAATTTGCATTTAATACCTACAGCTTTCATGCATTTGCATGTTTGCATATTTACATGAACTTTTAACTCTTGAGCGTAATCTCTACTGTCAGCTTTTAAGTGTGAGCAAAGAAGCTAATTTGCATTTTTTTTTTTTTTTTGCGATGCCCGGCGTAACGCACGGGACTTTGTGCACGCTTCGTTGCATGCCATTTGGGTCCACTGTCCGCAATTTTTACACACACACACGCCTCCCCCGCGGTTCGATCCCTAGACCGTTCGCCTAGCCAAGAAGATTATACATCTCCTCACTGACCACAAGAGCCAGTTGAGTTCGGTAGCTAATTTGCATTTTAATACCTACAACTTTTAAGCATTTGCATGTTTGCATATTTACATAAACTTTTTAACTTTTGAGCATATTGTCTACTATGAACTTTTAAGTGGGAGCAAAGAAGCTAATTTGCATTTTAATACCTACAGCTTTCAAGCATTTGCATGTTTGCATATTTACATCAACTTTTAACTTTTGAGCAATTTTAACATATATATTAGTTTGACCCTCAAATCTACAAAGAATTAAGTTAGTTCTAGTGGTCGCACTTTGCGCTTTTAAATGAAAGAAATGAGTTCGAATCTCATCTTTGTTTGAATGTTTTATTTTTGCTTCCTCTTTTATATATTTTTTTTGATATTAAAGTTCAATTAACACGTCAACTTTTTCTAATATGTAGTACACGACCTCCCCAGAATTTTAATCCCGACTCCGCCCATGTCTACTATGAACTTTTAAGTGTGAGCAAAGAAGTGCTAATAGATATAGTATGTGGTAGCATATTTGCATGCAATTTAGCCATATTTGTATTATCACTGTATATAGTACTTGTAAAGCCTACATATACAAAAGGACTGACCATAACACACTAATGTTGATTAATTGATTGCCCCTCTGCCCCCCTCCGCTGGTGCCATGAGGCTCCCGTTTGCACAGGGTTTAGGGACGGTAAAGGTACGCAATCTTACCACTATATATATATATATATATATATATATATATATATATATATATATATAGGAACATGTAATTAATTTTTTTCAAGAATCCCACTGAATAATCCCGTGAACGCTCCCATTAGAAGTCGAACACCCGCACACTCGGACCGCATGCTTCTCTAACCACTAGGCTAGAGGGTCATTGTCTATATATATATATATATATATATATATATATATATATATATATATACACACACACTCGGACCGCATGCTTCTCTAACCACTAGGTTAGAGGGTCATTGGCTATATATATATATATATATATATATATATATATATATATATATATGAGCACTGCTACTTTGCCCGCATGCGGGCCAGCCCGCCGCCACGTGGCACCACCTCATTGGCAGGTCAACCGGCGTGGGACCCATGCAAATGGGGGGGGGGGGGGGCAATAGGAGGGCAATGGGGTGGCGCCACGCAAGCGGACGGGCCAGCCCGCCTGCGGGCAAAAGACCTTTTCTGTGTGTATATATATATATATATATATATATATATATAGAGAGAGAGAGAGAGAGAGAGAGAGAGAGAGAGAGAGAGAGAGAGAGAGAGATTGTCAATCTGCTTTCTCCAAGAAGCAAGCAATAAGCATTATAGTAGCTCCAGGCATCACCCTCTAATGTTTAACCAATTGATAGATAAGCTAAATTTGCATTTTAAAATTAAGTCGTATCAAGGAATTAAAGTAATATTATTTATTTAAATGTTGGTGCCGTCGAGCCTGCACCAAATGAAGTGGCTTAATTTATTTTGGAGCCTTTCTAAGTTTGAGGGACCTGGTCAAAATTTGAATAAAGTGTTTAGGAACATTGGTTCAGTTTTTGTTGTTTGTGCAAATGCCTTAACTTGTGCAGTCGACTGCAAAAATTTGAAGTAAAGATGTCTTTCGGAACAAATAGGAAGTTCCAGGGGCACAGGTTAAGATCTCATATGTAGTGCTGCAGAACGAACACAGACTTTGGCTGCACTTCGTATGAAAGATGCTTCTATTTATATTTGAGAAGATGATGTTTAGTTTACAAATTGTGTTTGTTAAATGTGGCTTTTGCTTATTCCTTCTGAGAAACTTCTTAATTTTCTAGATATTCTTACGGAGATTATTGCATTTTGTCTCACTTTTCAAGCACTATGTTTATTATGTTCTCTTTTGATTATTTTAAGGGAGAAGATCTTGAATGGATAAATGTAGAGATTCAAAGTCTGAATGCTTCACAGGACGATTGGATTGGAGTTTTTTCTCCTGCAAATTTCAAGTATGCACTCTTCAATATTGTTTCTTTTTTTTTTTCCCTTCTAATTTTATCCAATTTTCTTGAAGTTAGATCGAGTCTATATCATAAACTATGTTGTACGAGCACAAATACAATACAACATGCTGGATTGGTCGACCACAAGGAAAAAGCAACCAAATTGAGGCACAATATTAGGCCTGGTCCATGACTTAAAACTTAAAAGGGAACCTCATATCAAGTTAAGGATCAATTACATGTACTAATGCCTCGGGCTCCCAAAATCTCCCAACTAAGCTTTTGCTCTAAGCCTCCTCACATCAACCAAGTGGATGCGAGGCAATCAAACAAAGCATAATACAAACACGAACACAACCAACACAACCAAGGCTTTTAATTTTGGGCAAGAGCAGGCCTAAAGCATGCCACCACCGTCGCTGCCACCACCAAACTTTTAATTTTGTAGAAATACTTAGTATATTAACTTTTAAATTTGCGTTGATTATGCTAGCTGAAGTTCATTTTTCAGCACTTCTGGTTTGACTAGAGTTCAATCTTTATTTGGTTGGGGTTACATATTCTACTCCACTTCAGTGACTTTGTTTTTCACTGTTTTGCTGTCTCAGTTCATCTACTTGTCCAGCTGAACCTGGAAATACAAGGCAGGAAAAACCACTCATATGCTCTGCTCCAATAAAGGTAGCATGAATTTTGAGTACAAAAAAGCTGACCTTTTTTGTTTGATTGATGTTGAATTTAAATGTGAATAAAGTTAGAATTATGAGTCGAAGAAGTCTCGAAAGATGTAACAAGTATGCTATTGGTTTGCTTGAAAATCTTGAATGAAGCAGATCAAACCTTGATAACTTGGCCGTGTATTATCAGTATCATGTTGGTCCATTCAAAATGAAATATGGATATCACGTGTCTGCATATTAATGGACCATCCATAAAGACAAGATGATGGATATATGACCTAACATGCTGACATATTGATAGGCACTCCATAGATGAGAATATTTTTTACATCAGTTTTGGTAGCCAATATTGACAATCATCTTTTCAAGAGCGTGCATCCTAGATGTAATTTTTAGATAATCAGTGTGTCCAAAACCATAAGCTCGTAGCTCAAGAATATGCTACTAATTACTGTAATATGTGAACTTCATACAATGTATGCACTAATCATGATTAGACGAGGGAACCCTGCACTCTTTGGAAAAGTGGCAATGTGGGGAGACTTGAACTCTCTTCTGCACCAAGTCATATCCAAAAGCTCGAGTTGATAGGTGGTGACCAACAAACTATATAAAGACAACTTGAGCTATCTACAATTGTTCTCTTTGGCCAATTTAATTCTTCTTTATATTTGGTGCAAAGCAGGGGCCGCCCTGGCCCAGGGCTGGCCAGGCGATGGCCCAAGGCTCCCAGACGAAAGGAGGGCACCAACATGGATTTATCTGCAATAGAACTAGTATGTATCATGTGTCATTCTTAACAAAAAAACATTGGTGCAATGGTTATAATGTTAGACTAGTACTTTAAAGCAAGGTTCAAAGTATCAATATTGGAATCGGTATCGGACCATTCCTATGAGTATCGGGATCGGCGGTATTGGCAGTACCGGAGGTTTCGGATCGGAGTATCGGATTTTTTTTGTATTGTAAAGCAAATAATTATTAATAAATTATTAACATTTTAGAAATTATATTTTATATAATTAGGCATAATTTTAATATTTTCAGTATTATTTCTTAGTACTTTTGAAATTGAATGAAATAGTAGTCACCCTTACCGATTGATTTACATACGATAGATAAGTTTTCTTCTTTTACATGCTTTTATAACCTTTCTATGTTTACACCATTGCTGATTTATCTTTTTCGTTCAATTTTTTTTAGCTGAATTGACCGGAAAAAGAGACCCCCAACCCCCCAATGGGGGTATCGGTCGGTATCAGATCGGGACATGCCAAACCATATCGGTATCGGCCGTACCTAATCGGTATCGGCCGATACTGCGAACTATGCTTTAAAGGTCCTTGGTTCTAATCTTGGTGGCAATAATTTTTTGTTATATTTACACTTTTTTTTACATTGTGGGGGGCCCATTTTGGAAATCGCCTCGGGCCCCCATCATCTCAGGCACTGGTACCAAGTTTCTCCAGCTACTCAACTTAAAAACCATAGTCCATAGACTTCAGATTATAACTGCAAGATTATTAGCATGCTACATGCAATATGTTGGATTAATTTTTTTCCTATATTCTATTACTAACTTTAGTTTTGACGATGATATCTGCAGTACCAATATGCAAATTATTCAAATGCGTGCTACACCAACAGAGGTATAACAACTTTGAGATTCCAATTGATCAATCAAAGATCAGACTTCTCCTTTGCATTGTTTTCAGGAGGCCTTGAGAACGTGAGTCTAAATAACTTCACTTATGCTCGTTATTCTCCATTTGTTTTTATTTTAAAGTGAGTGTAGTTTACATTGTTACACTTGATTATATGTTTCTATTATCATGACATGAAATTTCTCCTAGGAAAGATCAATATTTTGTAAAAGTCTAAGTTATACCTCTCATCTTTTGTGTTCTTCTTTCATTAGAAGGAAACTTTTTCCCAACATTTAACTAATAAATGCCTACTTCAAAATACATGAAATACAAAATTAAGAAATTGTAGGGAATGTTTAATTCTCAGGAGTTTATCCAAGTATTTAAAAACATGGAACCAACTTTAGTTACGGTAAGACTATTACTTGTTCCATTTCTTAAAAAAAAACTGTTTTTGTTGTACCCTCTCTATTGATATTAGTATTATTTCATCTTTTATGTTTTCATTGAATTATATATCTACATAATGTTCCTAAGATTTTTAAGTCCATTTCTCTTCTTAGCATTTTTTGATATTCAATGTCTTCTTCCTTTAAGCTATCATTTAGTTCCAAATAAATTGATCCTTTTCTTTTCATCTTTCACTTATCCTAAATGAAGAGATTGTTGGCCTTATGCCACCCAAAAAAATGATCAAATCTATTTAACTAAGGATGTTGATTCGTTTGTGCGATATATAAATAATTTTGGACTCGTGCAGCCAAAGCTCCTTGCGGTCTCGAATGTAGTATCTTTCGCCAATCCAAAGGCGCCTGTTTATCCACGGCTTTCACAGGGAAAAACATGGAATGAGGTACTAATTCTTATAACCAGTACCCTTCTCTTATGTATATCTTATTCTAGATTCTCTCTTATGGAAGAATTCAAATTTAATGTCTTCAGAATTCCCTTTTTTTATTAAAAATATCATATTTCATGATAACTCCATTAAGCTTGAATTCACTTGTTATTTGAACTTAAGGCTGTTATTACATATGGTTCGTAGTTTTTATGATCATTGTAGTAGTTTGTTAGCTAAAGGTATAGGGGATTTTTTATTCAACCCCATGAGAGGATATGATGGTTCTTCCATTGTTTGTGCTATAGATGGCTGTGACTTGGACTAGTGGGTACGATATAGATGAGGCACTTCCCTTTGTAGAATGGGGACTGAAGAATCGACATCAGACTCGCTCACCAGCTGGCACACTAACATTCAGTCGTAATGATATGTGTGGTATGTATACATAATTTATACTCTTCTCTAATTACACCAGGTATTTATATTTCACAAACGGTTCTTGTTTGACCTGGCACATACTTCATACTAGAAGTACCCTATAGATATCTACTGTATAACACTTGAGAAACACCAGTTTAGTGATACCTTTAGATAAGATACTAAGGATTTGCACTTGTTACTTTGTTATTTATCTTGAGTTGATACTTTTTTGTATGGTTCTTTCTTTTAGGCGCTCCTGCACGCACATTTGGGTGGAGAGATCCTGGTTATATACACACAAGCTTCTTGAAAGAACTGTGGCCCAATGCAGAGTAAAGATCCTCATTACCTCCATCATCATGATTTTACAGTTGATGTATGCTATCTGTTCTTCTTAAACTAGTTCTGATAATTTAGGTATACGTATAAGCTTGGCCATCAGCTTTTTGACGGAACATATGTTTGGAGCAAGACTTACTCTTTCCGAGCATCTCCTTATCCAGGACAAATTCTTTGCAACAAGTCATCATTTTTGGAGATATGGGAAAGGTACATCTCTGTATTCTTGTTTTTTGAGGTCGATATAGAATTTTATTTACATAATCATAATTATTCAGTTTGATTAAAGTGATTATGAGATGGTATATTGCTTGTATTTTCTTGATGAATATCTCATGACTGAATTTTTGTTCTTCATGTTTACAACTAATGTTTAACTAATTCACATGGTAATTTAGCCTTCACATTAACTTCTAAGTTGTCTTTAATATACTTCCCATTATTATTTTGGTGCATTAAAACTTGTAGCTAATATTTCTTCTTGCTTTTCAAGGTTAACCCACAAGTCCTTTGAAAGTAAAATTGTCAAATAATTATTGAGTTGAAATAGAACTAGAATTATTTGTCCAGAAGTACAATTTTAAAATTCTAATACGTAGTGATACAGCTGTGTACTTCATTGTAGAAGTTATTAGAATCCACCTTTGTGACATATTTGTGCAGGCAGAGCGAGATGGTTCAAATGAATATGCAAATTACCAGCCAGGCTCTTTGAACACTACAGATCAGCTTGTCAAGGACTTGGATAACATAGATATCATTTTTCATATTGGTGATATAAGCTATGCCAATGGATATATATCTCAATGGGATCAGTTCACTTCACAAGTAGAGCCAATTGCGTCCACCGTGCCTTATATGATTGCAAGGTTTGCACCCTAAATTGGCTTCAACATTTAAAGAAATTTTGGGGAGTTAGTACTTTATAAATTTCATTATGTTGCAGTGGTAATCACGAACGGGATTGGCCAGATTCAGGTTCCTTCTACGACGGTATGGATTCTGGAGGAGAATGCGGTGTGCTAGCTGAAACCATGTACTATATGCCAACTGAGAACAGAGCTAATTTTTGGTAAGCATAAATTCATCGTTCACAGTACCAACCCGAGGCTTCATTATATGGTCTAAAACATGATACTGCACTGCCAGGTATTCTACAGATTTCGGTATGTTCCGGTTCTGTATAGCTGATACTGAGCATGATTGGAGAGAAGGAACTGAGCAGTACAGGTTCATCGAGCATTGTTTGGCTTCAGTAGACAGGCGGAAGCAGCCTTGGTTAATCTTTGCGGCCCATCGCGTTCTTGGGTACTCTTCAGACTATTATTACGCCAAGGAGGGTTCCTTTGAAGAGCCCATGGGAAGAGAGAGCCTCCAGAAGCTCTGGCAAAAATATAGAGTGGACATTGCTTTCTATGGGCATGTTCATAACTATGAAAGGACCTGCCCAATTTACCAGGTTCGTACCTACCTACCTAATTTTACATGTAATCTCGAGTACGGTAATATTAGGCTCTACTTAATTTTTTTTTTGGTTACATGCAGAATCAGTGTGTCAGTAAAGAAAAATCACATTACAGCGGCACGATGAACGGAACCATCCATGTCGTTGCAGGTGGCGGAGGCAGCCATCTTTCGAAATTTACAGACTTACAAACTGACTGGAGTATATACAAAGACTATGACTATGGATTTGTCAAGCTAACTGCGTTTAACCACTCCTCGCTTCTTTTTGAGTACAAGAAGAGCAGCGACGGTAGAGCCTACGATTCCTTCACCATCTCGAGAGACTATAGAGATGTCATTGCGTGTGTACAAGACAGTTGTGGCCCGACAACACTGGCTTATTAGGAGGGGAGGTTTTCCTATCAAGTGTGTTTATAAACTCAAGGTCACAGAACTACTGGGGGAGATGCTTCCAAGCTATATATATATAGCAGGGGCTTTGTATCATTTGCTATTCATTGCTTTTCTCCCACATTTAGTGGAGGGCTCGAATAAAACGAAAAGAGTATTTTATTGTCATTTTCATTATTCCCTTCAAACCCCTCAAAGTACTTTTTGACCCTAATCCAAACCCCTAATGGAAGGCACTGAGATGTGGTTAATTGAAATATAGTAGTTCTATTTTGAGCTAGCACTAGATTTTTTTCATAGTTCTAGTAGAATAAAGAATTTAATATGTATAGGAAAAGGAGAGCTAAGAGCATCTCCAAACCTATTGTGAGTTTAGAAAAAAATGGTTGCCACATAGGAATGACAAACTTTCATTCCAAAAATTCTTCTCCAATGCAAATGTAGAATAAAATATGAAATTGAGATGGCAATGACATGGCAAGGAGAATGTGAAGTTGGTTGTCTAGATCTAGACAATGCACTTCACAGTGACTTTGTCTTCACATCATCAATTATGAATAGAAAAATTTATAAAAAAAATTGAAGTGGAGGAGTTGCCTTGGAAGTTGAAAAAAATACACATTGTCTTGTGGCTCATGCCACATAGGAGCCACCTAAGACTCACACCACTTAACAAGACGATAGGGTTGGAGATGTTCTAAGACCATCTCCAATGGTGATTTCTAAAATTGAGTTCTTATCCTACTTGGCATTGTACTTTAAGGAGATTTCTATCCTACTTGGAAGAATTTCTACATAGAAATTGTACACATACAAAAATGTTCTCCAATAGTTCTCCATTTCTATCCTATGTGTCACATAGTAAAAGGACCAATTTAATGGTGTGGGGCCCAATAATAATTGTCATGAGAGATAGGAGAATTTCTATGAGAGTTTCTACATGTAGAAACCCTGCTCGAAAGTTTCTATCCTACATCATTGCCACCTAGGATAGAAATGGTGATAGAAATCACCATTGGGAGGTTTTTTCTAAAATGGATTTCTTCCATAGAAATAGGAAAGATAGAAACCCCCATTGGAGATGGTCTAAGCTTCTATTCTTGTAGAGTTCCTATCCCTTACAGGATTTATATTAGTTGTTGTGAGCAACTATATATAAATATAGCTATAGCTTTGGGTGGCGGTGGTTTGTATAAAATTCGGTGGAGCACGAATAAATTAGAGAATTATTTTAGAGAGCCAATTTATGATGTAACAGTTCGGAGAATTGACAAGCGGCGACTTCGTGAGGAACTTGGTCAACAACGGATAGAGAGAAAGAACAACAAGGCGTTGACAACGTTTGTGTATTGGACTTTCCCTTCAGATTGGACTTTCCCTTCAGATTTTGCTGAGTGCTTTATTGTATTCATTGGGAGTATTGCGAGCTTTGCTTTTCTTCTTTTATATCTATTAGAGTTGTAGGGATACCTTGCAACTTTGGATAATGTGATTGCGAGAGAGTTGTAACAAGATTATATTAGATTTTTGCTCGTCCTGTCCCGTAGTTTTTTATTGCAAAGATTTTTTTTTTTCACGTTAAAATTTTATTTTGTGATTTTTTTTATTCCGCATCGTTGGTTGTTGCTTTATGGATTTCAAACCCATCAAAGTGGTATCACAACCCAAGGTTCGGGTAAAAAAATGGTTGCAAAGTCATCCACATTGGGTCCAATTGGAAATTTTGGAAGCCAAAGGATAGAGGACATTCTATAGTACAAGGACGTGTTTGCCATTAAAAAGTATTGGAGAAACTTTTATATATAACAAACGAATATAGTACAATTTTCAATCCTCGATGGAATCCTTCGAGTACACTTTTATTTTTCTAGGAATAGTGGCGATGAAGAGTTGATTCTTTACTCCGTTGACGATCTGACGACGATCAGGAAGCGAATGCAAGTCTTCGGTTGGATGGCGATTCGGCTCTCCTGAGGTAAACTCTAATTCTATGAATGTTTGAAAAATCTGGGGGAAAGCGAAGAGAGCTGAATGAAGGAATGATCCTTTTATTTATAGATGGTGGAGTGATCCATTCATGTGCGCATGAAAATTTTGCACATAGGGACGCTACACGCATGACTTTGTTGGGCACAGGGGCACTGCGACCTGGAAGCTTGAACTGAATCTGTTTGAAACTGAACTGTTGGGCTGCGGATGAGCTGACACGTGACAGTTGTTGAAATTCGTTTGTTGTTGAGATTTTGGGTGGTTGGCACCCGTTCGTGAGCAGAACAGAGTCAATGACACTGTTCGACGTAACAAAAGGTTGAACGAACTTTTTGTTTTATTGAACGTATAAGGTATCTGTGTACAAAGAAGGAAGTCCTAAATAGGATATTCCAAGTACAAGGAGAAGAGGTTTCTGGAAAAGTGTGATGGTGGATATCGAGCACTGCAGCGGCTCCTTTACTCCGTTGACGATCTGATGACGAATCAACCTTGCTATGGATCTCTGGCGCCTTTGATGGGACTCTGGGGTCACCGATCAAGAGGCTGTCTGGAGGAGAAGATCCCTTGAAGATGGTTGGTTGATTGGTTCTTTGGTTGATAGGTGGATGAGGGTGGTCGACTCTTCGTGGATGGAGATCGTTGCTCCTTTGAAGATTGTCGATTGTCGATTTTTCTCTGTCGATGCTTTGGTGGAAGAAGAACTCATTCTATTTATAGAGAACTGAGCACATATGCGATGTGCATTAGGGTTCCTGAGATATGAAAGAATCTGCTGTCATTGCACGGTGCGGGCTTCTGCGGCGCTGACACGTGGCGGACATCGAGATTCCCCTCAAACGAGATCTCTGGTGGTTATAAACATTATCGAAGGAGGTGACACGTGGCGCGTGCCGATTTGCTTGCTCGGATACAGCCGAGTAAATCTTAGGATTTTATCCTAGATTTGGAGTCTAATTGATTCTCATCTAAGATTTATATCAATCTGATATGATATCAATCATGATTTAATCCCAATCTTCTCTGCAAGAGGCGGTTCAAACAAACCAATTGGGGTGGACCCATGTTTCCTGCGCCTCTGGTGAGGACTAAGTGCTGCTGTGCTTCTGGAGCGACGAGTAGACCACGCTTCTGGAGATGACGGAACCTCTGTGTTTTTAGGCGACGAGTGGACTTGGCTTCGAATGACGACGAGTCTTCTGTACGTAAAGAGCAACTTACGAAGCTGTGTTTCGGGCTACCAGAGTCACTGTGCTGTAGGCGACAAGTAGGCTTGTTGTAATGACCGTGGTTCATATTACGTATTTTGGTATACGTGTACGTATCTTGACTCGTATTGCATGTCTTCCTGCTTGGTTTATCTGGGCATTTCATTGCTTGGTTTATCTTGGTTTGGTTTGGCTTGGCTTGGTTTGCGTTTGGGTTTATCATGAACCAAAGGAAACTACATACCTACCCCCACCATCACCATTTATATCTCACCTAACTTTTCTCTCTCCTCATAACTCCAATTACTTCTTCTTCTTCTTTCTCCTGCGTAGAGCTCCACCTACCCATTTTCCGTCGGCAAGTGCAGCTTGCTTCACGAGATAACTCCATTTTTATTGCTTTAATGTCTTCCTTTCCCCATTCTAAGACACTTTAGTACTTGGCATTTCTAATTTCTATGGCTAAATTCATGTAGATCTAAGTTTATTTTATTTTCGAATTTCTTGGATTTGATCTCTTTAACCTTGTTATTTCCAAGTTTTGATGGTTCCATGTTGTAGAGAATTTCATTTTGACCCATTTTGACCTATGGAAGTTCAGATTCTGACCTCGGATGAAGGATTTATGGAGCTTGGAAACTTGGCCTTCATGGTTCTTCTTCTCCGAAAATTGGAGAAGAAGAACAGTGCTTGACCGCATGGCTTTTCATGCGGCAAGTTTCTCTGAGCCGCATGACTCTGATTTAACCTCAGCCGCATGAACCTCCCCGTCGCATGAATATTTTCTGTCGCATAAGACTCGGTCTCCCCTGACCGCATGGAACCTAGCCGCATGAACCTCCCCGTCGCATGAATATTTTATGCCGCATAAGACTCGGTCTCCCCCGAGCCGCATAAGACCCCCCCCTCTTTTACTTCTCTGTTGCATGAGTTTACTTTCTCTGAGCCACATAAGGCTCAGCCCCTTCCAGCCGCATGACATTGCTTGGTTCCTGGCCGCATAAGCTCTGATTGGTTCCTAGCCGCATGGACTTCTTCCTCTGAGCCGCATGCGCCCTTCCCCTCTTTTCCCAGCCGCATAAGACCCTGTCTTCCCCCAGCCGCATAAGACCCTGTCTTCCTGCCCGCATGAATCCAGTCTCCCTGAGCCGCATGTACCCTTAAACCCCGACCGCAGAAACCCAAGTCGCATTAGCCTGCTGATTCTTGGCCGCATGAGCCCAATTGCCCCTTTCAAGCTACTTAAGGGTACATACGTTTCTTGGACGATGTACCCACCTAAACTCAACCCCTAATTGCGTCTGGATAGCCTGGATGGTCTGCAGGGCTTGTGGCTGTGGAATAATCTCACTGCATCTTGCTAGTAATTAGGTCTATGATAACCCTAGTTAGTTAAAGTATCAAGCAGTACTTGTTGCTTGGCCATGATTGTTGGATGAGGTCTAATCAGTCTAGTCTTGTCCTGATCTTGCACAAGAATGTTACATGACCGGGTTGCTTGTATTTACCTCACCGATAAATGGTGGAAAACTAAGTGCCGTTCAGATGAAGGGTTACAACCCCGGTCCTTGTTTGGTTTACGGGTTGTAACCTGGTTGTTTGAATAGTTCCATGGTTATCTCATCGTATATCATCCTGATTTTTCCCATATTTCCAGTTCTTACTATTTATTTATACTCTTGTGCTAATTGCTGGTTTTAGTTCTTAAGTGAAGCCTCCTTTGTGGCACTTGCTCTTTCTGGGATCTGACCCAGCTGGTTTTGTATAGCCAGATATCGGAGCAGCTCTAGAGGATCTACCGACCTTCCAGCAAAATGGTGACCACTAGAAGAAATCCTGGCAGCGAAACCCCCGAGTGCGTGTTCGTGGACAGTTAAGAGACATCTTTGATCTAACATGTCTTTGGCCCATCATAATTTCTACATTGTATATGTCTATGTTTGATCTTGCTTATTGCTTTTCTGTAAATACATGTTTAGTGAACAAAGCAATACACATAATAATAAGTCTAATATCATTAATGCACATTAGGACTATGTCAAATTTAAGCATAAACGATATAGTGATTGAATGATCATTAGTGATATCGTAGTACTAAACTTAATCGAACCATAATAAAAAATGCAATTGATTCGTTGGGATAACATTAATTTGATTTTGGTGGACTCTTTCTATAATGGGTCGGTTTAGGATTTATATTAATTTTTTCACAACAATATTTTAGTCAAATTTACAACAAAATTTGGTAGTCAAAGTATAGATAAAGTAATAAAATATACAAATATCGTAAATCCAAATAAATACAATTTTATAAATGTTAACACAACTACAACACCACATATCAGAAATTTAAATTTTATATATGGAAAAACAGTCAAAGATTCCTAGCTCTAGTGGTGGAGACATAGCTAATCCTGGTTATGTGGGTTCGATCCTACGGAATGCGGATTAATCCTTCCAATTATTGTAGGAGTTAATATTTTTTTTTGTTTATATATATATATATATATATATATATATATATATATATATATATATATATATATATATATATATATATATATATATATATGGCAAATGACCTCTAACCTAGTAGTTAAGAAAGATGCATGCGGCCCGAGTGGTCAGGAGATCGATTCTCGGAGAATGGCCATTCTTCGTGTAGTTTAGCACGGAGAATGGTCATTCCAGTGTTAAAACGCAAGAGAATGACCATTCTCTGTGTTAGAAATACGGAGAATGTCATTCTCCTTGTTAATTTACACGGAGAATGGCCATTCCAGTGTTAAAACGTAGGAGAATGACCATTCTCCGTATAATTTAGTACGGAGAATGGCATTCTCTGTGCTAAATTACACGGAGAAAGGCCATTCTTCGTGTTAAATAACACGGAGAATGGTCATTCATATGTTAAAACACAGGAAATGGCCATTCTCCGTGTTAGAAATACGGAGAATGGCATTCTCCGTGTTAGTAACACGGAGAATGGCATTCTCCGTGTTAGTAACACGGAGAATGGCATTCTCTGTATTAATTTACACGGAGAATGGCATTCTCCGTGTTAATTTACATGAAGAACTCCTTGTTAAAATGCAGGAGAACTCGTGTTATATCGACGGGGAACAGTTGACAGAAACCTAATTTTTTATTTTTTTTGTTTTGTGGAAAGAAATTTGACATGAATAAAGATTCAAGAGTTTTCGTTCTTCTTTCAAAACGATGCTAACTCTTATGGAAAAGAAGAAGAAGATCTTCTCTCCATAATGGACCTAATTGTCGGAAAAGAAGAAGAAGAAGAAGAAGAAGATGAGCGATGATCGGAGTTCGACTGAAAAAAAAAACACGGTGAACTACGAACGATCTTTGCGATCTCTGCTGAAGATGAGAGCAATGAAATTCAGATCTCTCGTGAAGAAGAAGAAAAAGAAGAAGAAGAAGAAGACGAGAATCGCAATCCAAATCTGAGTTTGTGCGGAGGGGTAGTTATGGTATTAATTTTGTAAATACAGAGTAAAGGAATCTTGGAATACTTAACGTGGAAATATATAATTCTGGGCATTTCATAAAAATCCACCCCGAAATTGGGTTTCTCAGCAATTTCCAGAAAAGAAAAAGTATCCTTGTTTTGAATGTGAAATTACCAAATAACTATATGTGTATGAATGTAACTTTTTTATTAAAAAAAGTATAACCTTATATTTAGTAGCTCATTCAAACTAATATACAAAAAAAAGTTAAAAAATAATCTAATCCTAATCAAATATAGAATTAAAATTTCAATATAATATAATATATAATCTAAAATCGAGTCAATTTTAAACCTTAGTATAGACTAACGAAATCTATAATTTTCAATCTGATTTAATCATATGATTAAATGCTAACTAAATTTAAAATTAATGAGCTTTAATTTAATTTAATATAATCTTATTTCCTATAGGAAGGGGAAATGTTAGAAGAGAGATTATGTACATAAGGAAAAAAAAAAGATAGAAAGAATAAGAATAATTTTGTCCAAGTTTATTTTGCCTTACAATGAGCAATAACAAACATAGTTTCCTACCAGGCTAACACTTGACCCTCTTTTCGATAAATTATTTAGTGAGCGGACTCACCGTGACAGCCTGGAACAGTCCTCATCTTCATGACATCAAGTAGAGGAAAATCAAGATGAACAGTGAGCCAGGCCAAACTCGCTCACTGAGTAATTTGTCCAGGTTTTCAAGTTCATTTATTGTGCACAACATCATGAACATTCCGACAAGTGAGAGCCTTAGGCACTAGCACAGGTTTAATGGCCACATTATAACATTATTAGTGAAAGCCAATGCCTGAGCTTAAAAGACTGAATTGAACCCCAGGAGGGATTTGACTAACCCATTCTCAAAAAATATCACAATAACAATTTATAAGTGTAATCTTTGTAAAATTAACACTGACCCCATTATTAACGTAAATTAAATACCTGGAGATGTTTGGCGACACTAACAATGATAAATACTTTTTTCTTATCATTGTGAATGTCAGGAATGATAACAGGCTGCATCGTACATTTGAGAACAAAATAAGATATTTACTTGAAGTCTAGTTCTATAAACTATTCGACTTCTTTAATTAAGTTACAGCCATCTCTATAACATAACCATCCTTCATAACAAAGGTAACACTACAAAAGCCTTGTTTTCTTCAGCTTTTACATTTGTTACTCCTCTGGAACTTATTTTCTACTACATTGACACAGGAGAATTTTGCTTTTCTACATCTTTCTGAGCTGCGGTTCTGCGACATCTTTTTGATTCGCCGTCTAGTTTTCTTCATCTCTCAACCGCGAAATCAGTTCGTCCTGCAATAGAGAAGCCAACCTGTTTTAAGTATCTATGTTAATTTATTAAAGACGATCCAAGTTCAAAATTCATACACACTGTTCAATATTGCACAATCAGAAATTAAATTTTGACTTGATATCCCTCTAAACTTTGCCAGATTTGAGATGCTGCGATTGTCAAAACTGGATCCAATGAAACAATAGAAAGAAATCCAGTTATGATAGATATATAGAAAGAAAGAAAGAAAGAAAGAAAAATCAAATGGAATCTTAAATTTTGGTGTGATAAAGTTACATGCTTTAAGTTCATTGGAACCTGGCAATTATATCTGGGGACATTAAATTTGCTTAGTTCTCATCACAACTTAAGTTTCACAGAGAGCTGTCCATAACTACATATAAGAGGCATACTGGACTTATAGTAGATCCAAACTGGGTCTAGAACCAATATGGAACAAAACAAACAAGAGTATGCACCAGAAGACAACCTAGTTATGTGTGAATTATGTGGATTCTCATGGATATGAACCCAAATTCAAACCTCTGGCAGAAGCAATTAATACA
Source organism: Iris pallida (assembly GCA_029216955.1). Lineage (NCBI taxonomy): Eukaryota > Viridiplantae > Streptophyta > Magnoliopsida > Asparagales > Iridaceae > Iris > Iris pallida. Next base: position 18,685,570 of record JANAVB010040817.1, on the reverse strand, counting down.
CAACAGTTTTAACTCACACCAAACAAACAAATAAATATACTGAAATTGCTTGGAACAATTGTGCAGCAAATTGAATCGTCACCTTCTTTCCCTTGTTAGAAAGGCCTCTCTCCTTAAGAAGTCCACGCAAGCGCTCCACAGTCATTCCCTGAAGCGTCTCCTCCGAAAATCCACTACTTGATCCACCTAAATTCATAGAAAGAGTTCTTAGATCAAAAAGGTAGGATAACTTAATAGCCCAAATTGCATAATGAATTTTAACATTGGTTGGTCACCCGATGTAATAAACTGGAAAGAGATTCCAGGTTGTTGTCATTGAAACTTTTTCTTCTTTCTAGTTTCTAGTGTCATTAAAGTCATATCCCAGGAAATACCTGATTCTTTCAAACTTCATAATTCATTTCATGTCTCCATGAACATTAAGAGTTTTCCTATTCCAATATAGCGATATATGAAAGCTGTTAAGAGTTATTATTATTATTTATCTTATGAGGGTACAATAGTAACTCTAATAAAATAATATAATGCTATAAAAAGCATAGGAGAACCACATAAGAAAATATATTAGATCTACAGATATTGAGCCTATTTTAGGACTTTGTGCATGGCTTTTACAAGTTATAATCATTATCTAAATTTGAACTTTCCAAACACCTACAAAATAAAATTCAAAGGTTCTAAAATTGTGGTTAAGGACAAGGAAGGGTCCTTTGAAATATATATATACACATCGATATATATAAGGATCACTGTAAAACCGCTAAACATTACATGGACAAATGACTAGTGAGTTCGGAGAGAAGAGAAAGAAAAGGAGAAGATAGAATATGAGAAAAGAGATTGTAAGGACATGAAACCCTTAGGTTGATCTTATGTTATTTATATTGATATGCAGTACATTCAAAATTACTATTATACCCTCATAAGATAAATAACAATAATAACTCTGACACCCTCCCTCAAGCTTGGAGCATATAGATCAGGCATGCCCAGCTTGTTACATAAATCAGAAAATGGACCACGAGCAGGTGGTTTGGTAAGGATATCACTCAATTGATTCTAAGACCGAACATAAGGAGTCACGATATGTTTCTTCAGCAACAAATCACGAACAAAATGACAATCCATCTCGATATGCTTAGTGCGCTCATGAAACACCGAATTACTGGTGATAAAAATGGTCGGCTGATTGTCACAATACATCTCCATAGGAATAGGAACCATAATTTCTATTTCATGAAGAAGAGACTGCACTCACACCATCTCAGAAGCTGTATGAGCCATCGCACGGTACTCGGCCTCCGCACTAGAACGAACCACAATATTTTGCTTCTTACTACGATGTAACAAGATTGCCACCCACAAATGTATAATAGCCAGAAGTAGACCTATCACTGCAACTGCATGTCCAATCAGCATTACTGAATCCCGTCACGTAAGCAACTGTAAAGGTTTGTACAACAAACCCTTTCTAGGTGCACCCTTTAAGTATCATAGAATGCGACATAGCCTCCCAATGTGGTTGCCGAGGGGCATACATTAACTGACTAACTACTCCAACTACATAGGAGATGTCTGGTCGTGTGAAAGTAAGATATATATAAGTTTTTCAACCAACAGTCTATAATGTCCAACATCCTCAAATAACTTCCCCCTGTCAACATCAAGCTTTTCATGATAATCCATAGGAGTCTCAACTGGCGAACACTCCTACATCCCAGTCTCTGAGAGCAAGTCTTGCGATAAATACACACCTTTCTTAGATCGAGCAACCTCGATTCCAAAAAAAATCGAAGACCCAAATCCTTAGTATGAAACTGACGACTAAGACAGGCCTTCAAGTCTACAATCCCAACATAATCACTCCCAGATATAATGATATCATCAACATAAACAATCAACACAATCATATTTGCTGAAGAAGAATGACAAAATACTGAATGATCTGATGTGTTGCGTCGAAACCCATACTGAATAAGAACTGAACTTGTCAAACCAAGCTCGAGATGACTGTTTCAGTCCATATAATGCTTTCTTCAATCGACATACGAGTTTTCCACTTCCAACCACAACACACCCCAGTGGTTGATCCATATAGACCTCCTCCTGTAAGTCATCATGCAAGAAAGCATTCTTTATGCCCAGCTGATACATAGGCCATTGGCGATTAACCGTCACAGCTATAAGAATCCGAACTGAATTCAGCCTAGCCATTGGAGAGTCTCCATATAATCCACATCATATGTCTGAGTATACCCTTTTGCAGCCAACCGTGCCTTGAGAAACTCAACCGAGCCATCTGGATGATACTTAACAGTGTACACCCATCGACAACCCACTGTCTGCTTCCCAACAGAAAATGATATAAGCTTCCAAGTCTGATTTTGCTGTAAAGCACACATCTTTTCTATCGTACTTTTCCAATCAGAAGATGACATAGTCTGCTTATAAATTTTGGGAATGAAAATGGAAAACAAAGAAACATCAAATGCATGAAAAGATGAGGAAGCACAATGTAAGGAAACATAATTAGAGATGGGATGTTTGTTCTTTCTGATACAAAAGCATTTGCTTTTTTCTGAGAGCAATAGGAATATCATCTGAATCTGTGGTGATGATAACAAAAACCGCATGCTCGGAAGCTGATTGGTTGAGAGCTGAATTCTGCAAAACCACTGGCATGTCCTTGGATCTCTGATAAACCTGTAAAGGAGGAATGGAGACAGAAACTGATTCAGGAATGACAGAAGTGGTATGGAAGACACCAAATCCGATAAAAATGAAATAAGACGGTCTCCTGGAGAAAAGAAAGGGGTAGACTCGAAGAAGGTAACATCTGCACTGACATAATACTTGCGTTACTGTAGACTATAACAATGATAACCTTTTTTGAGTACGAGAATAACCAAGGAAGACGCACTTCAAAGATCAAGAGACAAGTTGTCTTGATTAGGTTCCAAGTTGTGAACAAAAACGACACCCAAACACTCGAGGAGGTAAGAAAGAAAATGAGGGACACTTGTATGTGATATGGAGAATGAAATTTAATTATTTAATACAGATGATGGCATGCGATTAATTAGATAACATGCAGTAAGAACGTCATCTGCCCATTACTGTTTAGGGACATGCATGTTTACGGGTGCAACTTGGGTGGGCTAAACCCGAGTTCGATCGGGTAAACTTGTTAATAGGTTAGATTAGGGTTGAAGATACTCGGGTTCGGACTCGAGTTTGGGTTAAAATATTTGAACCCGATCAAAAATTAGGTTGGGCACGGGTTCACGTGTCGGGTTACCCGAAGAATGAATATATATATATATATATATATATATATATATATATATATATATATATATATATATATAGTTTCTTATTTCTTAAATAAAAAGTTTAAATCATAAATTTCTTCACCCAAACCCTTCAACTCTTTATTATAAATCTTATTTCAGTTTGTATTTTGTAATGACTAAGTCTTGATTGTTATTTGATTAACTTTTGTTTAAAATTATTTCAAATATTATATTATAGTCCGATAAACCTGATGAACCCGACCCAATTCGAGCCTAACCCGATCCTCCGGGCTTGGTCTTGGGCTTCATATGTTGAACCCGAGGTCGGATCGGGGCTTAGGATCGAGATAGGCGTATGATTTATCGGGTTGGGCTCAGGTTGACCTCAAGCCCGACCCAACACGTTGCACCCCTATGCAACATGAGAGTTCGAGCCACATCCAAAAGGTGTTGATGTTTGTGTTCGGCTATACCATTTTGCTGAGAGGTGTGAACGCAACTGGTTTAATGAATAATACCACGATCAACACAGAAAGTGTTTATCAAAACGCAAGATTTTTATACGTTTATCAAACTGAACATAGACTTCATTATAAAAAGTGGATAACACATTTGGAAACTCAGATCTTTCTTTCATTAAATAATACCAAGTTATTCTGGAATAATCATCAACAAAAATAATAAAATACTGAAATCCTTACGAACTTTTGACTCTAGACGGACCCCAAATATCAGAATGAACAAGTTCAAACGACTGTAACCGACGACTCTCAATACGACGAGAAAAAGAACTACGGTGATGCTTGCCTAACTGACAAGTCTCACATTCAAGAAAAGAAACATGACTCAAATTAGAAACAACTTAACGCAACTTAGCCAAAGATGGATGATCTAGACTCAAATTAGAAACAGAAGTGAAAGCCTTTTCAGGTAGATCCAAGTAATACAGTCCATCTTTTGCATGCCCCGAACCATCATCTTTTTCGTCCTGAGGTATTGAAAAACACAAGAATTTGAAGAAAATATTACAGAACATTGGAGATATTTGGTTAACCGGCTCACAAATAGCAATAAAAGAAAAATTAGGCACATATAATGAATCAAATAATGACAGTGATTGAGTAGGGTGAATAACCACCTTTCCCAAGCACATGACGAGTAGACCCATCAACTAAGATAATATTATGTTTCATAGGACTACGATGATGAAAGAGTGAAGTTATACGAGACATGTGAGAACTTGCTCCTAAGTCGATGACCCAAGAGGTGGACGGTGACTGGGTTGCTACGAAAGTAGGATTACTTATATGTGCTATGGTTGCAGTAGGTTGCGAGTTGGTACTAACAAGCGCTTCCAACTTCTGGAGGATGTGTTCCAATGAAGATGAGGTATCGGACGTGAAAGTCTAATTAAAACCTAAAGTATCATCTCGAAAAGCAAAAGTGGTGACTTGAGACTGCATATTCCCTTCATGCACTTAATCTGCAAATTCTGGTTTACCCCACTTGTCCCAACAATAGTCTTCGATGTGACCGAACATTCCACAATAGTTACACTTCTGTGGTTGACCACAACCACCACCACGGCCACCGCCATGACCACTACTACGACCATTGTCTCTACTACCACGACCACCTCCTCAACTAAAACTACGGCCACCATCTCTACCACCACGACCACCACCAAGTCCACTACCACGACCGACAGCACTAGTAACTAGGGTAGAAGAGTTATTACTCGGCATCACAGAACTCTGTCCTAGAAAGAAACGATTGAGACGGAAGAAAGTATCTGCCATCGTAGGTAACTGCTCTCCAGCAAGGATCTGAACCTTATAAGATTCGAGCACAGGATTCAAGCCGCCTAGGATAAGTGAAACATGAAACTCTTCCTTCAGTCGCTGAGCTTCCTTCAAATAAGTAGTAACATGATGATATTATAGCAGTTCCTCCCACAAAGCCTTCTTTGAAGCCAAATATTCATGCACAGGTTTTCCATTTTGTTTTGTATTAAACAATAACTCGTACAACTCATAAATATGGACCACATTGGCCCGTTCTGCTTCTGTGAATATGATTCTTCTAGAGATGTCTAAATCTGTTTGGAGGATTCACACCACTGAACGTTAGAAGCAATGTACGGCTCCATACTATGCCACAATCACGACATAACGTATGCATCAGCACTCATCCAATCCTCATAATCGGCAGACATTTCAGCGGAGGTTCTTCCGTCAAAAACTTCAACCTCTTCGCCCTAAATACTACTTTGATAGACTTAGAGCATGCAAGGTAGTTCGTCCCACTGAGTTTCACCGCTGTAATTGATTTTTCCAATTCATTATTATGAATAACAGTAAAAGAAGAACCACCTCCGCTACCACCACCAGCACTGTTAACCTCGCCAGAAGATTCGGTTCCCGCCATATTTGCAGATGCAACAAAAAGACGAGATCTGTAGAAATTCTAGATCTCACAACGAACTACAAACGACAACGAACAACCAACGGAGATCTGTAGAAACCCTAGATCTCATAAACGAACCACAAACGACCACGAACAACGAACCACAAACGACCACGAACAACGAACCACGAACGACGATTCATGAAAAATAGACAAAAAAATTACTAGTATACCCCGATCGGCCAAGTCGTGGATGGGATGTACAGTAACTTCAAAAGATGCTCCGATACCAAGTGGAGTTTGGAGAGAAAAGAAGGAGAAAAGGAGAAGAGAGAATATGAGAAGAGATTACAAGGACATGCAATCCTTATGTTGCATCTCATGTTATTTATATTGATATGTAGTACATCCAAAATTACTATTATATCCTGCTAAGATAAATAACAATAATAACTCTAACAGACTTAATAATGATTCTAACCATTATAATAAGATTTTGCCTGATAATGGACTGAAAAGAGATTCCATCTTCGTGTTTAGTATCCATCCCAATTGCTACTAGGAGTTAATAATATTATAGTATCTACAAGTGAACAAGCCAACTTATTCCAAATCAATCAGTATCAGAAGGATCGATACACACCTTTATGTTTGTCAAGTATTTCACCAAGAACATCAGAATCACCGGTCCCCATAACCATAAACACTTCTTATAAGAGAGAAATAATTGACAGAATATCTAATATATTCAAGACAACCTTTCAGAAGCTTCTCAACCCATTTAACTAATAAAAAAACAAAAAGTAGTAAAGACATACCTACTCGTGTACTGCTCGAAGCACCAGCAGTATTTGCCCTTTTAGCCGAGGTCCTGCTTTCTAACGATCTTCCAGCAGATCTTGTAAACAAAAGCGAATCAGATAAATGACTTGAGAAAGCAAGGATGTTCAGAATAAACTTGACAAAAGGGAGAAAAAGTTAGGTATACAGCATCCAGCCACGTCGTGCGTACCCAGGTGGCTACACATGGTGCCACCTGTCTACGTCACTATTCCGTTACATTATTTGACGATTTTGGATAGATGTATGGTGTTGTAGAAACATTGACCAAAACTGTACTTTCCCAATCTTCAAGAATGTATATGTAGCAATTCTTCAACAATGATGAAACACATAATTGATAGTCAAATCTAGCACACACAACTAGCTAACATGTTCGTATAATCTTAAAAGTTGTGCATTACTTATGATGTGTCCTTCCTCATTCTACATAGAATGAGATCATAAATAATAGGAATGCTACCTACTAGGTCATAAAGCCACCAAAAAATGAGTTCACTGGAAAGTTGAAACAAATTATCTACAATCATTTACATGATCATAGGACTACTAATACTCTAAAGAAGAGAAGCCATACCTCTTCCCTTTGTTGCTCTCCTTTACATGTTTACTAGCTGCATCCTTTGCATCACTTTTTTGTTTGTTGGTTTGAAGAGCTCTAATCAATATGTTTGTTGTGTTTGTCTTGATTACTTGCTCCTCTAAATAAACAAAAAGGTTAGCATGGAAATCTGATTACTTTGAATAGAACTACAACAATTAATAGGACTAGAAAATAATATAATGAGTATAAATTATAGGTAACCCCTAAATTGCTACGAAACTAAGAGTATTAAATCAGGAAACCCCTTTAATGTTCCACAATCATCACCTTGCATCTTCCATTAATTACATCCCTCGCAATCAAGTTATTTACAAAAGAAACTTGAGCAACATAAACCTGTCTACCAACTATTAACTATAAAGGATATATTATGCAGGATTTAATGAAGAAATAACTTCTTTTTTTAGGCGTCCTTTTCTCCTGCTTGGCAAATGCCAAGGGGGGATTCGAACCTGCGCCTTCCGCGCCGGGGACCCCGTTGTTACCACTAAGCCACAACCCACGGACAAATAACTATTTAATTGTTATGTAGCAACACTAACTATTTTTTGTTGCCTGCCCATGAGAAGTTGGGGGTAGTCATGAGACAGACTGGTAGCCGACCTGGCCCGTAGTCAGTCTTCCGAGGGAGATAAGGTTGATCAGGGCAATGGATGGAAAGAGAGACAACATATAGCTGTCTGCATTCTGGTCTCTTGCTAGCCATCATCCTACACTACCTACTCAGGGTCCTGGAAGACCAACCAAATAGCAATATCTAGCTAGCATGGAACAATTAAACCGCAATGTAGGCATGTCAACTTAATGTGCCATCTGTAAATTGATATTTGAAAAGTGAAAATAATGAAACTATTTGATATTGAACCCATAAAATATAACCACATCCACCTTCCATAACAATCCAAACATTTCTATGATCTTGGTCTTTAAACCATAAAATATAATCACATCATCTTTTTACAGTAATTAGTGTGCCCGAAGTTTAGAAATCGAAGTAATACGAGCTTGGGTAGGAAGACCTTGTACTATCGCCTATAGCTTGACCTTAGAATGGTATGCCGATCGTTGAGATGAAATAGGATGAAATTGGGTTTGAATAAATTGGTTCGAGGTAAACATACTGAATTGCATAGGCGGAATATTTGGAAAAAAATGGACGTTGATCTTGTATAGTTTGAACGAATGAACTATCGTATGCGATTGAAATGAATTAAATTTGTTGAATTGGATAAGATAAAGTTGATGATTGAAGGCGAAATTGTGTTTCGATGAAATCAAATAGGTCCTTGAGGATTGAATGAAAGCAAAATTATACTTAGTCGGATTTGAAACGATATTATCGTGATTAAGATCGTAGTCGAAAGAGTGTAATCGAGTTGTGCAAGATAAAATATTCGTATTTTGATGAATTGTCCAAAGGGTTTGGAAAATTTTGGAAGACGGAACATAGACGATGCGAACGATAACTTCGGAGGATAGTGAAATTGGTTAGCGAAAATTGAATATCGATACGTATAATTTTGAGTGAGGCATTGATGTAGTCAGGTTTGGAAACGATCGGTTGGGATTTGAAATTGAAAACTTGAGGATTATTGGGATTTGGGGGTAAAACTGGGTTTCGAATATGAGTATGTTTATGTTTTGGTTTGGAATGTTGAGAATATTGTTCGGGTGGGTTTGCCATAGAATTAAGTGCCCGTGTGTGGGACGAGTTATAAGTTACCCCGTGTTTTGAGATGTAGCAGCACGAAGCGCATCATGGATAGAGACATTACTTTAGAAATAGTTCGGCTGTCTAAGAATGACTTAGTTGTTCGATGAAATTGATTAAGACGCGGAACGCGACTTTGATGGATGAAACATATAGGAAGTGTGTTCGAGAGATTATGATGTACGCTAGATGAGTTCGCGTTGCAAAATAAGTGGTGAAGTTTATGAGTGTGTAGTCAGGAAGTTTCGATGACGAAACTTTTTCTAAGTGGTGTATTATGTAGTCAAGGTTGTAAAAATCGCTAGTCGGCCGCTAGTCGGTTCGCGGGGACTAGAAATTAATCGGAGATTAGTCGGAGACTAGTCGGATTAGTCGGTTTGGAATTTATATATATATATATATATATATATATATATATATATATATATATATGCAATAAAAAATTGCTATTCTTTTTCTTGTGAGCTTGGCAGCCTGGCCTACCAAAGAATTGTTATTCTTTTTTTCTTTTTCTTTTTCTTTCAGGTCCTGGCCCAAGTCCAAAGACTCCAAACCCGGCCCAAACTCCATATAAAAAAAACCCTCACTCTCAAATCTCTCTCACTCACCGTTTCAACAGCAACCTTTACAAAAACCCTAACCCAAAAGAAAACCTAATCCTAAGAAGATAAAGAAGCAAGAGGAAGAAGGAGAAGCTTACCATGACGACGACGATGTGACGACGCTGGCTGGGATGGAGGCGGAGGCGACGAGCTCGGGGAGAGGTTGAAAACGCCTGGGAAGAACGGCGGCGGAGATCTGGTCCCAACACGACGACGTCGACCGGCTCGAATGGAGGAGGCCAGTGGCTCGGCGGTAATCTCTTCTTTTTACTGAATCTTCTTCTCAATGTCTTTTTTTTTACTAAAGCCTAGTCGGCCGACTAGGGGCCGCCTAGTCGGCTGACTAGCCATAAGCGTTCGATTTTTCTCCGCTTAGGCGTTATGCCAATTTTTTGCGTCGACTAGGGACATAATCGAGTCAGCCGCCGCCGACCACTGCCTAGTCGGCACCTAGTCGGCCGACTAGGCAGACTTCTGCAATACTGTATGTAGTGTCCCGCCCTCCTCAGTTCAACCGGTGGAATCGAAACGCAACGGCATTTGAATTTGGCTATGCAACGGCTTGCTCGAAGTCCCGCTCAGTCGAGGCATCTCCTCGCTCAGGTGGGTGGCTTCGATGAACTTGCCTTAGCTTGACCTTCACACTAATAAATGAAAATTTTCAATTGCACTGAGTAGATATGCTAATAAAAGAGACGAACCCACATAGCTAAAGGAAATAATCCCGCTTTGAGTCAAATATGTATAGAACATGAAATAGTTAACTTGTTGCCTAGATATCACTCCACGAAGGCTCTCAAAGTTGGCACTCGGTCCTTCGATCCCACGGCTTGGGTAAAGAAGAGACGACTTGGGCAGAGTAGATCACATTTATACTGGTACATAAACTATCGACTTGCAGTCATAGCCTAGATGTTCCCACGATCGCATTGTTTATCATAGCATGCGCACCCCCACAGTTTCAATACGAGCCATATGGTTTATAGCACGAGTTAAGGCACCCAAAGAACACGGTTGTTCAAGTTGAGCACGTGCATGTCCCTACGGTTTCAAGGCCCAGCGTAGAGCATGACACAGTTTATGTGGCACTTCAAAGGAACACGACTTGTTCAAGTTGAGCAGGAGAGCTATCAAAATAGTCGTTCCTGAGTTTGAGTCAGGAGGTATAGTAACATAGAAAGTTCACGCGACTGTTTGTCGCCGAGACGATCCCTCGTTTTGGTGTCTCCAAAGAAGTATGGAAAGTATGGATTATATGCAAGGAAAAACACTGGTTGAGTCATATGGTGAGTTAGATAGGCACCATCGCATGATCATTGGACAACTTGTCGACAAGATCTCGCATCCTTAAACGGCAACCTGGGACCACATGACCGATTCGGCCCAGGAGGAAAGCAAGGTAGCTGAGCTGGATTGTACTGCTTAGGTGATTCAAGACTTTTGACAGGGCTCCCTACCCGCGTCGGTCGACATTGTCCAAAGCTACATGTCCGGATAGGCCTGGAGGACAGTGATCTTTCATATAAATTGAGTCGGCAAGATCGCGGCAATCCGCATGTATGCCTTAGATGAGTCAAAAAATGTAAGCACGGCACAAATGGGTAAAAAAAGGTGTGCATGTTATGCAACACAATTATAGAGCCTAAGATTTGGCTATAGCAGAGACACGTGCTTCGGCACGGAATGTGACATCGGGTGTTTGAGTTGTTGACACAAGTTCCTGAGTTCATGTTTGAGTCGTTTGAAAGGACCAGTAAAAGCATATGTTTCACGTTGCTGCGAGACACGACCAGGATGTTGTTGCACGAGTATGGGTTTATGACACGATCTTGATGTTGCAACACGAGAGCAAGTTTTATAATATATGTCATGAACTGATCCTAAGACAAGATTATAAAGACCACAAAAGAATAAATCGCACTCACTAAATTAACGTGTTGGTTTTGTATGGGTGGACGAGGGGCTCACTCACCAGTACGGTTGTGTACTGATACTCCACCAGTCTTCATGTACAGGCTCAGGTACCAGCACGCTCCGTGCGGAGCTCGTTTGGACGCGCTGAGACATGCAGTTCCTTAGCGTTTCGAGGCGTGCGGCCGCGTTGAAGACTTCATCTATACGGGACATAATGTATGAAATCTCCTTCTGAAGTATCCGCAAGTTGCAAGCCTTGAACTTTTGTATTGAGAGATGAGAAAGAGCTGAGTGATTATATTCAAAGAGATTATGAGCTTGAGTGATTGTAATTTTGGCTTCGTGCCCTTTGTAATTCTGCTGATTATTCAACAAAGATCATTTTGTTGCTATACATCTTATGTTATTCAACTTTTCTGTTCGGGACTTCTGTGCGACGACCCCCGTCGTTTAGCCTGTAATCGGCCATTATGGAAATCACCTTGCACGAGCACAACCTAGGCTCGTACGGCATCATCCCCTAGCGAGGACGATCAGTTATACGGAACCGGGACGTGACAATTAGGACATGCAACATAGACCAACAGATGTACCTATCTGGAGGAGCGATAAAAAGAGATGCTAGAACTAAGGGTAGACTTAAAGGAAGTAGTAGTACTGAGGATGCAACACAATAAGATTTTTGTTAATGTTAAAGAGGACATGGCCCTAAACAGAGTTGAATGGAAGAAAATGATTCAAATAGTGAAGCACAAAATTTTGGGATAAAGATTTTGTTGTTGTTATTAGATCTCTAACAATCGCAAGCTCAAAGCGGAAGAATCTTGTGAAAATGGGTAGCAAAGGATACAATTTATTAGACTTGGAACAAGAAATTAACGTAGAAGTCCAAGCTTTCAGAATATGCCCAAGCGAGGTGGAGACATCAGACAGACAAAGTTAAAAGTTCCATCTTTCAGTTCATAATAACAGAAAAAAAGGAACAAATATATTGATTTGATAGAACAAAAAACTAACAGGTGTTATATTTAAACATATCAAATGTTCCTGATGATATTAACAAACTTAAGAATAATAAACATGATGGCACATGTAATGGTCACAACAACGAACTTTAAGAATCACCATTAGTTGATAGTTGATAATAGTATATACCAAAAAAAAAGAATAAGAAGTTACCAGGGAAAGCCCTAACCTAAAATAAAATACATCATTTCTATGAGCATTCTATCTAGAACTAGGGGTGCATGTCGGAAGGTCAACTGATGGGATGTGCAAGTTTGGCAACCAAACCAGCTTAATCGGTTATACAATTCATATAAACGTAACTGACCCCCCAAATGATAGGTCTTTGGGTCAGTCGGCTAATTCAATTGTAACCCATAGCTAGAAAGCCACGCCATACTGAACTAGGCCCAAATCAATTTAACAAGTCACTTTTACATACAAAATTAAACTATGAATATTGGTATATGCCTAAATGCCATTGTACAGGCCATAATCTGTTTAAAAGTTTGGTCCAAGCCTCAATATCCAAGCCCCCAAATCATCTTTTTATTAATATACTACATACACTTAATAAATAACAAATATACAAAAATAGATAAAATAATTTATATTAGGTAGTTGGGTAAGTCGGTTAATTCAGGTTGGGAACCATAACCGACCCAACTTAGAAATTTTAAGACCTTAACCGTACCGACCGATCCTCGGGAGAGATCAATTAACCGTATTTTTCGGAACCCTATCTAGAACCATTAGCAAACCCCCAAATTGTAACTGTTGAAAGTGGAACCTGATTTCCTCAACCCAAAGGAGTTAGTATAAAAGGATTATCAAAAAGCAAGCCTACAATTTTTTGAGCCGGTTAATGTGCTTCAGGGTTTAAGGGCAATTTTATATGTTCTAGGAGATAGGGTTATGTTTGGTACTATAAAAATAAGTAGTAATGTTGTATTACAGTTTTGGGATTCAGGATTGTCACAAGGAGACGGAGAGGTATAGAGGTTCAAGGTTTATGTAACTAATGTCAAATACAGAGATATGTGCATAATCATTCTCGGGCTTAAATCTCTATATTCTAGTGGCTGCATTTTTTTTCCTTTGCCTGTGATTGCTTAGTTGTTTAAAATGTCTTTTAGGATCTAAAACATAAGTTCAAAACTCCCACTATTATGATAAAATGGGAGTACCATATCATGATTGCATACATAAACTGACATCAGCATCAGCGGACACATACAAGGAGGATGGAGGAGAGGAGACCACAAGAGACAGGTAAGTCTACGAGATTGGAGGAGAGGAGAGGAGAGGAGAGGAGAGAAGAACTCAAGAGGAAAGATTGACAAGGAGGATGGAGGCCACCATTTTCATCCGATCAGGAACGGACTGCAGAAAGGAGAGATATGGACCGAGACCGGGAAAGGAAGGAGGCTTGTGCATCAATAATCCAAATTTGAAACCTTTTGAGAAGAAATATGAGAATAGAGTGAAGGAGGACATGTATGTATAGGAAATGTTTTTTTTTACTTATTAGTGGCACAATCTATAGTCCCTGTATGTTGTTAACCGAATGTCCTTTTTGTGACGGGTCTGGGAAGAAATTAAACAAGATTGTAACATCACATTTGACAAGAACTGGCATGCTAATGTAATAGATCTCAATGATGGCTAACTATGTTAGTAAAGGTATTAATAGTTTGAATTGAGTATAACTTCAGGGTACATGTGCTAAGATTGTTAAAACTTAAAGGGAGTTAGGAGATGATCTTGGAAGCTACATTTGGAGATCTTATAAACCACAGTTCGTCGGCTGAATGGCCAAACTATATGTTGACATCAAAGTTCAAGACACATCATTGGCGAATGTGATTCAAGCCAAGCTAGCTCAATTCAAACTCGAGTCAAGCACAAGCATTCACATTGTGAGTATTTATGTAATTTATTGACAATATAAAATCCATTCTTGATATCAAAATTCACATTGAATATCATATGATAAGAGGTGCATTCATATGTTAGACGTCTAGGTTCTATTTCATTTGACAATATGCACGTCTAGGTGCATTTCCAATTTAGATATTCATGAGCGTAGATTTGATATCTTGATTGATTTGAGATCAAATATCTAGCATATATTGATGAGGCCAAACTTGGTGTTATCCTAAGCATAGTTGGATTTGCCACATGATCAGATCTCAAGAGATTGTGAAATCAAATACACACCATATTTCTTGATGCTAATTTAGTATCAACTCATGCAAAACGGATTTGATACGAAATTCAAACAATGACCTTAGTTGTTGTGCCAAGAATGGTATTTACTTCATACACAACTAGATATGACACATGCTTATTATCTTATTTAATTTAAAATTTCAAATATAGACCAAAATTGATGATGCTAAAATTAGTACTAATCCATGCACGCCTAGATGACACATGCTCATATCTAATTTTATTTGTGGTTCAAATCTACTCTATTTGGTGATGTTAAAAATAAAATCAGTATGAATTTATGCATACCAAGATTTCATGCATGGTTGGTAATCAAAAAGATATGAACTCGATTGCAATTCAATTATGACAAAATTGTCATGATCGGAATTTCATTTAGCTGCCCAAAAAGCTTCAGTCCCTGCAATGTCGAGTTTATATTCGAGAAGAAGGCCAAAAATCCGGACGTATTGGACCAGTAATCTGGTCATGCCTGATTTGCACATAATAGTTAGTTGCTAAGTTGTGTGATTAGGAAAGTCTATAACATGGTTATCTGAATTCCCCAAACACGTAGTGTTTCGCGATCCGAGGACATGCTATCCAGGAATGGATTTTCTGTGATCCAGGAAGCACATTCTGGAATGTGGAACACCAGTGAACCGGTACGTGGAAATCTACGTTCACACAAGCTAATAAATCATATACTTACATAGGTTTCCAAGCATGCTTTTAAAGGGAAGAATAGGTAGTTATATTTTTTCGTTGCTTACCGTTACAAGTTTTTAGTCTAAAGAGTTACGACTTCTTAAAAATGTTCCGTATTCCAAAATCCAAATAAATGCATTGAATTCCCAAGATGCCTAACCCCGATGTGTACCAGGACTTCCCGTGTACTGTGTTCTTGTTTCCAAGTTCCGCAGCGTTCCTCTTAACCATGGTGTATAAATAGGACTCCTAGTTGCCACTTGCCCTTAGAATGCATCCAATGATCCATTACTCTTTCTATCATTCATCCTTTCTCTTGTGCCAAAACATACAATTATTCACTTCTAGCGAAAAGGGTGCCTCCTTCACCCCTGCATTCCAATACAAGAGATATTGAGGATTTTTATTGAGTACTTCATTATGCAAAGCTCGATCTGATCATCTTCCGGTTCAGCTAAGATGCTATGACTTCCGCACTCTGGCGGCTCCCAAGATTGGTGTTAAGGCTTGTGAAAATGGTGCAATGGACTTGGCAAGAATGAAGAGTAAACCTTGGGGGAGTAATCAAGGCTCGATGTGAACAATGTTGCATTCTGTAGGCTTGTGGTATAAAGCCTTTTGGGCTCGGCATTAGCAAGAATATTCAGTAGGCTTATGAAAAGTCTTTTTTGGTCAGCTTGACAGAGAAACATTAATATGTTTGGTATACAGTCTTTTGGGCTCCGTAGCAAGTGAAAGCATGCCTCATAAGGAGGCTATTTCCCTGGGATAGTGAAGTCCCATAGGAAGTCAATGGATTAGGCCCTCAGAAGTGCAAACACAAGTCTATCTTGTGTCACCTGGCTCTATTTCTATTTCTTTACTGTTTTTTGTTTATTATCAATAGCTTAGTTTATATTCTCTATATTTCGAAAATGCACAAAGTAGTTATCAATCCTATTCAACCCCTTGTCCCAGTCTGTCAATGGTAAATTGTTGATTGGTAGAATAACTGAAAGAAAATTGCTCGGTTGTAATTGATAGATTTATGGACTGACTTCCAAACAGCTAGCAGACTCTTTTAAACTGTGTTAATCACCTACCGTACCTTAACAGTTTCTGTTATCTTGGGATGTATATGGAAAATAGTCAAATATTACATGGCTTCACGAGAGAAAGTGGCACAATCGCATAAAATGTTACAAGATGACATTACACTGTCACGGTTATTTGATAGAGAAGGGTCTTATGGATATAAATGAATATTAGAAGATCATCACTGTGAGATCTCTTGCATAGTGACAGGAATATTTTCGCATTGTAGAGACATTTAATGCATGAGGAAGAGACAAGCATATCATAAATTTATTAGTGTGATAAACTTGTAGAATTTTAGCATCACGGTCTCTTGGCAGTGAATTTCATCTCTCTTGCGCCTTGAAACTGTGTTCTGCCATTGATAGTACTTTCTGCCACATGGCCTTATGGGGGATGTATATTGCAATACAAAATGCCAAGCACTAGATGCATTGAAGGGAGAAAGGGGGGAGATAGGAAAACATTCTCATTACATGACTAGAAGAGGGTTACAATGAGATACAAGCGTAGGAGATGAGGTGTAGTGAATAGAGAGGGTACATTTTGGTCTAAGATTACTGATGTATTATTTTCTCAAAGCACAATTTCGTACGCTGATATTGGGGGGATAGAAGACTACGTACAACAAAAAGGCACTCCAGAAGACAAGGCATGGAAGCACATTGATGCTCAGCAAAAAGCGAGGAAGATGAACGGGAGAAGGAAGCAAAACCATAATTGAACGGTAGACCATCCCAACTATAAGTACTTTGTCAGGTATACCCGTCCGAGTTCTGTGAAGGCGGGCACAACCGCCTAGCACGGGTTCAGTTGGAAGGTATACCAACCCACAAGCCAACATATTTTTGGTGTTTCATTTGCCAATTTTGTCTAGCCTTGTCTAAGTTACTCTTCCCCTAAGCAAAAAACAGACAAAGGAATATGATCATGTAGACCCCACCAAAAAAAGAACACATGATGCGCATGAGATTACGGGTGTGATTCTTGAAGTATCACAATGATATCAACTTAATATTGTGGAATCTATGTAAAAGACTACAACAAATTGATCACATGCCTCACCACATGGGCAATACTGTGGTCGCGACATGGTGGACGTCCTAAAAGGGAGGGAGGGAGCTCCCATTAAACAGTAAGAGAAGCACCTCAACATGGACCATTTTTATAAAAATATAACTCTTCATATTCTTAAAATATAGATCACTATCGGCCTTGACCTGTAGAATTGCCTACATACATCATTTATATTTGTCATTGGTGTATTAGCTTGTGTAACTACCATAGTTTGCAGTATCGGCCGTTACTGAAGCGATAAGGCCAATACGTATTATCGTTTGGCATGTCGTGATCCGATACCGACCGCTACTGATATTGACGGATATCACGTTGGGGGTCTTTTTCCCATTCACTTTAACATAAAAAGTTAGAAGAAAGAATAGACAATGAAAAAATAGTGTCAACACAATAGTTTAGTTCTACTAAGACTGACAATATTACAATATGTCGATAAGATTCCTTATCGATGAATTATAGTCATTACCATTTGTTGAAGTTGTACATGTATAAACTTATAACATTCATCTATATTAATATTATTCAATTCAAAACTATTTAGTGTGCTTGTATTATGTCTAAAGGCAAGCAAATAAACAATTTGAATATTATTCTATATATATATATATATATATATATATATATATATATATATATATATAGCACATATTTCTCTAGCTTCCTAAAATACTTATATCATTATCGGCTTTCCGAAACGAAAAACCCAATACTCCGATCCAAAACTGTCGAACATGTCGAAACCGCCGATAGCGATACTAATAGGATGGATCTGGAACCGATTCCAGATACCGATATTACGAACCTTGGTTACTACACCTGCTATTTCTAGATATAAATCTTCTTTACCATCATATATGGAAAGATTTGAACAGAAGAAGAGTCACTTTTAATCTTTATGACATTTGCTTTGTGCGCTATTACACTTTGACATATAATGCTGTAGCATCCCTTTTCACTATCTTTGTTATGCCTTCATTAATAAATTTCTTAACTAATAAAAATAACTCACATTGCTTTCTAATAGCGAGAGATGAACACACCAATTTAAATTTTGAAAACACATGACTCTATAGTTTCATGAATCCATAAGTAATCTAGAACTATTAGTATTATACAACTGATTTTGGCTCTATACATACATTTATTTATTAAACAATATATTTACATTTGGAGTTGGGTTTTTTTTTCCCATAAATACCATGCCATCATCACATGCATAAATTGGTATCCGCATTTATCAATCAACAATAAGCAAAACCAAAACAACCAAAACTAACTTCTTTTCCTTAAAAAGGTCGAATATTTCCAAAAGAATCAACCTCAAAATCCAATATTTAATCAATTAAGCAAGAATTAAGCTCAATTTTCGTTAATTTAGGTCAAAATTGAACTAAAAAAAAAGGGGAGAAACGAACCTGGGGGAGACGTGTCGTGATCACAAACATAAACCCTAATGCCACCCTACAAAAAAAAAAATCAAGAAAATTGAGTCGATCCCACAGTCGATCGGACACATAAAAAAATATAGGGTTTTAGAGAGAGGGAGAGAGAGAGAGTACTAGATTTGAGGAGAGGACGGTGGAGGAGAGGAGGCCGCGGGAGGGGAGGTTGGCAAGGAGGCCGGAGGCCCTCCCCGCCACTGTCCGATCTGTCGGCGGAGAGGAGGCGGGTCTGGACTGCGGCCGGGAACGGGAAGACGACCGGTGCGCCACCATTCTCCCCAATATTTTGATTTTTTTTTTTTTTTTAAGAAAACCAAATGAGAGAACAGAAAAACTGAAGATTGGTGAGTACTTGAGAAACTCGGGGCCTTGTCAATGGTGTTTTCGGAGATTTCTGAGCCGGCCTGTAAATTCATGTAAAATAAATTCGTTTTTCTGAGCAAAAATGATATTTTATCCGCGGTTTATAACCGTAGACGTGATCGTTAGCCGATGTGACGGTCATTCATTGGCTCTCCTGCTATCTTCAGGCCCCACCGGACTAGGGGCCAATGGACGACTGTCACGTTGGCCGACGGTCACGTCCGCGGTTACAAACCGCGGACAACGTAGCAACTCCATTTTTTCTGATATTGTAAAAAAAAAAAATAGTTTAAATGTATTTTAATTAAGATTTTATATATATATATATATATATATATATATATATATATATATATATTGAAGCAATGGGTACTTGTGGCGAACTCGCCTCCACTGAGGCTCGAACTCCCGACCACTTGGGCCGCATGCATCTCTCTTAACCACTAGGCTAGAGGTCATTTGCTAAAAGGGGGACTCAAACTCAGCCCACTGGAACGGGGGGGTTGTGTCGAACTTTATATATTTTATTTTGAAAATGTTATTTGTGTCGAACTTTTCCACAATATATTTGTCCAAATGATATAATTAACAATTACTATTCCATTACATTCCATGTTAAACCAAACATTTGAAAATAATTAATTTAATATTACATTATTTAATTATATTTTGCAACCAATATGGTAATATAACATTTGAAAAGAAAATTATCGCACGTAATTAATTAAGCCCAAAAAAAAGAGCCCCGACGAACGCAGCGACTTTGGTCTTGGTGCTCGTCCCTGGCCTCAGCGCCGTGAAGGAGGGATTATACTCCGCCGTGGCCGTCCATGGCCTCGGCGCGTCCATTATGCGGAGG
Source organism: Iris pallida (assembly GCA_029216955.1). Lineage (NCBI taxonomy): Eukaryota > Viridiplantae > Streptophyta > Magnoliopsida > Asparagales > Iridaceae > Iris > Iris pallida. Next base: position 18,665,461 of record JANAVB010040817.1, on the reverse strand, counting down.
AACCTGTAGGATAAGTTGAGCACTCCGCCATCAGCATCGGCGTCCTCCTCCTCCTCCTCCTCCTCCGTCTTCTTCTTCCGGACCAGTTGATAGCTCACGCGCTTGCTTACAGTAAAATTATCATCAGCAGCAGCAGCACTACTACTGCCCGCTAGTAGCTCGCTGAGGGGCACCGTGACCTCGCCGACGTCGCGCTCGGCGATGCCGTGCCCGGTTCGGAGGACGACACGGAGGGAGAGGCTGTTGCCTCCGAGTGCAGCAGGGACGACGAAGCGGAAGGTGGAGTTCCAAGTGGGGTTGCAGCCGCCGCCGGTCCGGTCACGGCGGGTTCTTTCCTTGAGCTTCTCATATTTAGGGTCGTTGGAGATGTAGACGAGGGCGTAGACGTTCATCTTGGAGGAGAAGGAGAACGGGTTACTGACTTGTTTGAGGTTCTCGGCGGAGATGAGCTTCACCTCTAGTGTCCTGTAGCTATCCATGCTAATTAATTATATATTGTGAGGGTCAAGCAAGCAAGCAAGCAAGCAAACAATTAAAGCAGCTCCAAGAATTGAATTGAATTGAAGAAGATGCCGATGGCAATGGTAGCTAGTTAGTACTGGTGCTGGCATGGCATAGAGTAGTATATATATATATATAATATAACATAGCTAGCTTCTTCAACTTGGACACGATCAACTTTTAATGAAAAATTCAACAGGGGTTGGTAGTTACGTTGCTAGAGTACTGTAGTCGAGTCTCCAAATCCAAAATTTAGACTAATTAGTTACGTTGAACGGAAGAATTTGAACGGGTCGAAATCTTAGCAACGAACTGGTCGGAATCTTTTACAAGGTACGGATTAGGAAGTAGCTAAGAACCTTTGCCAAAATATATATATATATATATAATGTTGGGAAGCAAAATTTGGTATCATTAACATGTGTATATAACGAGAAACGTCTCTGTTTTTCCTGTGACTTTTGACTTTGCTGTTTGGAAATTACCATTCCATTGAGAGAGGACTTTGAAATCTATTCAAGTCAGACAAAACCCATGTTTTTTTTTTCCCGAAAGAAGAAGGGTTCAATCACATGACTAATCTGAAGGGCACCCCCAGGTTCAATCATCATGACTAATTCAAGGACCCCAGAGGAAGCTTGGTAGTCGTTCCAATCTGGTATACTAATCTGGAGGGCCCCCCAGGTTCAATCATCATGACTAATACCGAGTAGATCGATTTTTTTTATTCGAACGGTGTTTGAATCGAGTTCGACCATAGGTTGTTCGATTTGGTCTTGTTCACGATTGGGCTCAAACTCGGCTCGGTTTCTCGTATTACGAATTTTTCTAGTATATGGTATATTTTTTTATGGATGTGTATAAATTTTGTCTTAGAAAATTTTACTCTTTTTTTAAATTTATATGATGGTAAATTTATGATGTAAAGAGCATAAATAATTCAACAAAAAAGGCTTTAAGACTTGAGAGTAACCGTACAACAAGTTTAATGTGGCTTTGGATCGGTGTTGGCTCGGGCTCGGTTCGTGTTCGTCCGAGCTCGAGAGCTAAATCGAGTCGAGCTCGATCGTTTCGATCCAATAATCAAACCGAGTTCAAACACCATTTTGAGCTCGATTTTAAGCTTGGCTCGAAAAAAGCTCGTTCGATAGTTTAATCGAACCAAATTCGAATACAATTTTTTCGAGCTCGTTCGTTTGATTTTCAGCCCTAACTACAATCAGGTAGAGAGGAAGGAAAATCATTGAATTTGGCTATATAGCGCACAACAAGCAGGTCAACATTTAATTTTCATCGAAATTCTCTCTTTGACCTCACCCGCAATAGGGGTGCAACTTAGCCGGGGCTAAACCCGAGTCCGATCGGATAAATCCGTTAACGGGTTGGATTAAGGTTGAAGATACTTGGATTCTAGCTTAGGTTAAAATATTTGAACCCGATCAAAGATCGGGTTGGACTCGAGTATGTGTCGGGTTTACCCAAAGAATCTGAAATCCGACTTACAAACTCTTCAACTCCTTATCATAAATCTTATTTCAGTTTATATTTTGTAATGATGGAGACTCGATTGCTATTTAATTATGTGTTCAATATTACTTTTGTATAAAATTATTTTAAATATTATATTAGAGCTCGATAAACCCAATGGACCCGACCCAACCCGATCCTCCGGATTTGGTCTTGGGCTTCATATGTTGAACCCGATGTCGGGTCGAGCTAGACTTATGGTTCATTGGGCGGGCCCAGGTTGACCTCAAGTCTAACCCAACCCGTCTGAATTTCACCCCTAACCAGCAGTATAAAGCAGCTCATTTGGACCCGCCAAAATCTTGCATAACAATAACAAAAATCAAACAAAAGACAATAGCAAATGAGCAAAAGACTATCCACAGCAGCATCTCTCAATTGCTCCTTGTTAGTCCCGAGGCATAATTTTCGATGGAAAACTGAAAATTATGCAACACTTCAAAAAAAGTGCAAGACAGAGATCCTTGGAGGATTCTGAGAGACGAAAAACTAATGTGTTACTTCGAAGAAGACACAGAAGAATTCGTAGCAGCAGCGGCAGAAATTCCACTAACAGTTTCTAATTAGATCAGAACTGTTCTCGTTCAGAACGAGATAAAAGTGAATGATCAGAAATTGATGGAATGGTCTGCTGGGATGAATGATCACCGGCGCTCAAAGCTTGATTCGCTCCACACGAATAGCTTCCAGGAAATAGCAAGTTCGAATGAGAACTTTAGAACACTCTGCTTTTCTGACTCCTCGGATGGCGCGGACTCCTGCGCTAGGTGGCGCTGGTGTACTTCTCTTCTCACTTAAATTCTGAGAAAATTCGTAAGGAATTGTTCTGAATACTTAGTCCCTGAGAGAGAGAGAAGAGAAGCTTATGTAGGCCGCATTGTAACTGCTTAGTTAGCAAAATATTCAGAACGTGGGAAAAAATTGTCCCGAACATTCTGTAACTGCTCAAATCGTGCACAGACACGATTTGAGCCAACTGGCGCACAGCACGCGCCAACTGCGCCAGTGCACCAATAACGTCATCTGCTCCCGCACACACATGCGCAACACGTGCACTGCACGCACCCTGCGCCAACCGTTGACCGCGCACACCCTGCGCCAACCGCTGCGCTAATAGCAGTGCCAATTGCAGCACCAACTGGTCGCGCCAACAGGCAGCGCCAACTGGCACGCCACTGGGCCGTGCCACTGGGCGCGCCACTGTGCAGCGCCACTTGGTCAGCGCCAATTTGTCGCACCATCTGGTCGCACGAACTGGCGCGCGAAGAGCTGCGCAAGAGGCTCACGCAACGAGCGCAACTTAAGCGCACTATGCGCCTAGCGACGATGCTGTCATGCTAAGTGCAAAGTGCGCCAACAAAATGCCACATTACACTTCATGAGCCCGAGTCCAAGTCGCTAAGCCCCTACGGGACTTAGCTCCAATGGAAATTAATTTCCAAGAGCAAAAAACATTAATGCTTTACCATGGAGTCTTATCCTTACCTTCTAGTAAAATCACCCATAAGGTTTCCGCCTTAGGGTCATCACCCCATGTGCACATCTCAACAACATACCATGTATATATTGAGATTCAACTCATGAAGTTTTTCCAATGTGGGACTAAAATACTAGGCATGTGTTGAGTATAAACTCTCTACATGTCAAGAAAAAACTCCAACAATCTCCCACATATCTCGATATATGGATTTGAGTGTTCTCAACAGTAACTGTCCATCATGCATTAGGAGAGATGTCGCTGACGACTTGAATCTTCCCGTATCGGTCAAACAACAGACTATAATACAAGAATGGACTAAGCCTTGAATTCTGCATCATAGCTGTAATTCTTCCTACACACATAATGTAGTTACATGTGCTTCTGGCTGCACATTAAAGGTCCTGTGTCAGCCAGATTTTAGTATATAATTTTGGACGTCTACAAGTTTACCCTCAAGAGATGGCCTGCTATCTCTGTCCATACACTATAAGTGAGTTCTTTATTAAAGAGACATGGCATGAAGCCTTGCGCTTCCCTTGCAGTGCTACGCCGCTATGACATGGCCTAAAGCCGAGGCATTACCCCTACCCGAGAACCTCATCGTAGTCTCATACTACAGTAGCATGAGGTCAAGCCTCTTTGTAGTGCCAAACTACCCAGCATGAAGCCTTAGGCTCCCCTGCGATGTTACGTCGCAACGAAATGGCTTGCAAGGCCGAGGCTTTACTCCTATTCAGGTACCTCATCGTGGTGTCGTACCACTGTACCATGGGGACATCCTCCCCTTTGTAGTGCTGTCTACCCTTCTTTAATTTCATTATACAATATTAGGCTACTTGCCTATTTGCGGTGCTACGCAGCTGTGACTTGGCTCGCAAAGCCGAGGCATTACCCATATCCGGGAACCTCATGGTAGAGTCACCCCACTGTAGCATGAAGTTTTACTCCTTATAGTGCTGCTCTACCGTGCTTCCTGTAAAGCACACCAGGCATTCACTCTGCCTGAGAACTCATTAAGGCGTTTAAGCCATCCTCATCACTGGATCCGTTTTCCGCAAAAAATAATAGTAGACAACAATGGTTGTAGGTCCATAACCTTTTCATGCCACAGAGGACATGTACCCACTGTTCCTGATATTTTTCAGTTAATGATCCTCTCTTGAACCAAAAGCTAGATGCCTAGTATATTTTTCTTTGAACTAATAGCATAAAATTTTATGGTAGGATTGCAATATAATATCAGAATGTCTTGGTGAACAGATCTGCCAGGTTATCCTGACTCCGAACATCAATAATTGTAATAACACCTCTCTTGATGAGATCGTGTACTGTCCTGTGCTTTAACAGCACAGTCCTCTTCTTCCCATTGAAGAGGTCATTTGATGCCACCGCCGCAGTCACCTGATTGTCGCAGTATATCGATATTGTCAGTATTTGTGCCCCAACCACTGGAAGATCATACATGAGCTCCCGAAGCCATTCTGCTTCCTCCGCTGTAGTACCAAATGCAAAGAACTCAGATTCCATGAAAGACCGCGAGAACATAGTCTGCTTCTTTGAATTCCACGATATAGCAGCTACATCTATTGTGAAAATGAATCCACATGTGGACCTCTCACTCTTCAACTCTGAGCACCAGCTGGCATCACTGAAGCCTTCTACTACCGGCGGATCTCCGCTGTAGTACAGTGCATATGTCTGAGTCTTCTTGAGATATCTTATTACCCGTTTCACAGCTTTCCAGTGCTCAATGCCTGAGTTGCTCGTAAAACGACTCAGCATTTCCATGACGAATGCTATGTCAGACCTTGTGGCAGTAGTAACATACATCAAACTCCCGATGACGCTTGCATACTCCAAATGCCTGACGCTTTTTCTCGAATTAGGCTTTAGCTTCGGATCACACCTGTAAGGCGTATCGATCCCTGAAAGATCCTGATACCCGTAGCGTGTGATCATCTTCTTCATATAATGAGACTGTGACAGCGCCAGTCCAGTGTCTGTCCGGATGATCATGATCCCTAAATCACATGAGCTTCCCCCAAGTCCTTCATACTGAACTTAGTCGAGATGAACTTCTTTGTCTCCGTGACACAGCCCATATTCGTGCCTAGGATAAGCGTGTCGTCCACATACAGACAAACGATTATACCTCTTCCATCAGCGAACTTTGTGTCACTACAAAAATAACCCATTTTAGCGACGTCAAAAGACGTCGCTAAATAAGAAAAATTCGTCGCTAAAATAAATTTGCGACGTATTTAGCGACAAAAATTGTGTATCGCGTATAGGCATGTCGCAGATGACAATTTCGTCGCAGAACGTCGCTGTTTGCGATGGCATGATTAGTGTCGCAAGACGTCGCAAACTTAGCGACAGATAGCAACGTAAGGTTACGTCGCCAAAATAGCGACGTAGAACGACCACGTTGCGACGCCATAAACTTTATATATGATGACATGGCATGGCAGCCACGTGTGCACTTTAGCGACGCCTAGCGACAAATTTAGCGACGTCCGCTGACAGGTTGTTATTTTCCACGTCAGCAGTTTAGCGACGTCTAGCGACGTTACGTCACTAGTTAGCGACGTATAGCGACGTGTACGTTCCGTCGCTGTCCGTTGTGGAACGTCGCTATACGTCACAGATATTATAAAAAATTTAAAAAAAATATAATTGGTATTTTTGTTTGCTGTGTGTCTGTGTTTACAGTGTGTGTGAAGTACAGTGTTCGAACCATCGACAGTTTCGCTTACTGTTCTATGTTTTATCTTGGATAGAAAGAACAACAGTTCAGGGTGCACTTCTCAGAGCTTCCTCTTCACGTCCTTCACCTTCTCGGGAACCTTTACGACGTCCGGAGAAAGTGAAGGACGTGAAAATGAAGCTCTCAGTAGTACACCCTGAACTGTTGCTCTTTATATCCAAGATAAAACATACAACAGTAATCGAAACTGTCGATGGTTCCGAACACTGCATTTCACATTCAATGTAAACACAGACACACATCATCACAAAAATACACATTATATTTTTTTAAAATTTTGGCAGCACCTCCTTTGTATATCAGATCATCGCTTATAACCCAGCGTAGGTATATTTGTCATCCCCGTCGCAGATATCACAAAGTAAATATCATAACAAAAATAGGAGGCAGTGCAAAGTAAATATCACAGACACACATCTCACAAACATCCAATAGAGTCAAATAAAAATGAAAGATGATAAAAAGTTTTCCACCAAGTGTATAAACGAAAGTGTACCAATAAATAATTTGCCCATAGGGCCAATACATACAAGTCATAAAAAAATCAATAAAATTACTGCGGACCCCTGCCGCGCAACTGGGATAGAATGTAGTCATACTGCTCCTGGGTGAGCTGCACCGTAGGGGCAGTAGGAGGCAGTGCAATGTCTGGAGTCGGCACCGTCGATGGACCGGGAGGACATATCTGCTCCAGCTCTCGCAATCGCTCACCATAAACAGCAAGGGTACTCACCACCCTCTCAGTACTCACCTCAAGCGAAGCCGAAACCTGAGTGAGTGAGGCAGACATGCTCCTCTGCGATCCCTCCAGCTCGACCTGTCTACGCTCTGTGCGCTGCGTAGACTCGGTGAGCGTGTGTAAGCTGGCAGCTGTAGCCTGATGCAGACTCATCAGCTCCTGTATACTGCGCTCGACCGCATCAAATCGTTCGGTGACGATCAGAGGGTCGGATCGTCGCTCGACCGCATCAGAAATCTGCTGCTGCAACTCGCGACGCAGCTCCTCGATCTGACGACGAACATCCTCAGCTCGTGACGACGCCTACGAAGCCGGAGACTGCGCACTGACAGAGGGGGCCCGGGATGACTCCGAAGCCAAATACGCGCCATAGGATCCCGTACCGTAGTACGTACCCTTCTGAAGACCGCCAACGGCGGTCATCCAGAGCTCGTACGGCGATGGAGCTGTAGGCGACTGGAAGGAAGTACCAGCCCCTCCCTCTGCTTGCGCACTAGCAGCAGCGGCAGCAGCAGCCGTCGCCTCCTGTAGCCGAACAAACTCGACCTAGAACATGTTTGCTAACGTGTAAGTGTTTGCTAAAGTCTATATTGATATCTATTTTCCTGTTTTCTAAATTATAGTAAATTAATATAAAGAATAGAACGTACATATGCCTGCGTCGCCCTCTCGTTAATGAACTCCCCAGCCCTCCGATGGGTGACCAGGAAGACGGTCACCATGTTCGGGTCCTCACCCTTTTTTACCTGTTAAAATATATTATCTATTATTAGTATTAAACATTCTATCGAACTATATATAAATTAATGTCCGTCATAGAAAACGTACCAGACGACGAAAATACTCCGTCATCTGAATGGAGCCACCACACCACTTACCGACGCTCGACCGTGCCACCTTGGCCTTGTCAGACCACTCCTGGTACTTGGGCTCGCGGAATCTAGCCTTCATCGCATCCCACTGATCTGGCGTGATCCAACCATGGATCGGCTCTCCGGAGCGATTATGACACTTCTGGTCGTGGATTGCATCACGGATGAGCTTGGCTGCGACGGCAGAAAATTGGCCCTCGATCCTCGCCGCCTGGTGTGGTGGATAGAAATAGGTCCTCTACAAGAAGTAAAATACAAAAGTTGTATAATATACACAAATGATTATTAAAATTTAAAAATAAACAAATTTTTTACCTTGAAGTGGGCGAACCAAAAGGCCTTCCTATCTGCGGGAGCATCTGAGTAGTTAATCCAAGGCCCACCATAGTTCTGCCTCAGAAATACCCACAGCTGTCTCTGTACTGCAGAAGGCCGATATCTATATAATAATAATTTTTCATGAATATATATGTACATATAATTATTTGAGAAATATATATTAATTAATTAACTTACTTCATAGGCCCGTCCGTCCAAATCTCCATACGCGTCTCGCCCGGGGGAGCGCATGGAGGGTCGCTCTCACCTCCTGCCTGGACAGGATCAGTCTGATCGCCGTCCTCCATATGCTCGGCGTCGGCTCCCCCCATAGAGCTGTCACTCCCCGATCCTGGAATACGTATTTTAATACGTATACCGACAAATTGTATTTATCTTGTATTTATACTATATTTATTATGCTGTCTTTCTTCATGCATTTTCCAAATATTCGACAAAATATTATTTTCTAATTTATTTTCTGCATTTGGGCCTACAGTTTTGGCTCATTTGGGTAACCTATTCTTGGTTCACCAATGGTTCATCATGAACCCATGGGTCCAAGATCTATATATATAACTCATCTCATTCTCTCTCCTCTCATTTACTTCCTCTCATTTATTTCCTCCACCAACCAAATATTTCCTCCATCAATCAAGGCAAGTACCAACTTGCTCAAGAGATGGATCCATAATTTGTCAATGATTTTTTACAAAACTATTTGCCAAAACATGTTCTTCTCCTCAACCTATACTAGTTTAGAACTTGGAAGTTTCCATTTTGAAGCTTTGATTTTTGTAGATCTAGGTTTACTTTATTTTCGGATTTCTTGGGTTTTGATCTACTTAATCTTGTTATTTCCTAGTTTTGATGGTTCCATGTTGTAGAGGATCTCGTTCTACCCCATTTTGACCTAAGGGAGTTCCGATTTGGGCTCCGGATGAAGGTTTTGTGTAGTTTGGAAGCCATGGTTGCTTGGCTCCTCTTCTCGGACAAGTGGAGAAGAAGAGCAGTACTTGACCGCATGAATCTTCATGCGGCAAGTCTCTGGCCGCATGGCCTTTCCAGCCGCATGAGACTCGTTCGAGCTCAGCCGCATAGAAAGTCCTTCCTAGCCGCATAAGACTTGCTTGAGTACTTGACCGCATGAATCTTCATGCGGCAAGTAATTGAGCCGCATAGCCTTGTTCAGACTCAGCCGCATGAGCCCCTGTTATCTTGAGTCGTATGGACTTCATGCGGCTAGCTTTCAGCCGCATGAGTTCTTTTACACCTAGCCGCATATGCGCTACTGTTTTGGGCCGCATAAGGCCCATCCATCATCCAGCCGCATATGTATCGCCCATGCTCAGCCGCATAAGACTTCGTCTGATCATAGCCGCATATGATGTTGAACCCCGGCCGCCTGGCGATTGCTCCCTTCGCAGCCGCATAAGCTGACACCCCTTCGTCCGCATGAACCCGCCTTTCCAGCCGCATGCGCCTTGGGCTCCCTGAGCCGCATGAGCGTGCAGTTCCAGCCGCATGAACCTGTATTGACCCAGCCGCATGGACTCACTCCCCTTGAGCCGCATGGACTTTTGTGCCCTATCTGGTTACCTTATTATTATTATTATATATATATATTATATGCCCATTTTATATCCTTACGCCTTTTGTCCCGAGCATGATATGAGCACTAATGTGACCCCGGAGAACAAAGTGTTCCTACCTGATACATGTACCTGAATATCCCAGTTATTGTTCATGCTCGGCAAATGACTCGTAACTCCACGTGGCGTATTTGCAATGATGCATTACACTAAGGAGGGTAGAACATGTTGACATACTGATTGACATAGATCCTCTTTGGGGTACTCGTACTAAAGTACGACTTTAGGAGGATAATCATGCAGGCCACAGCATGAAAGTCCAAGATTTCACCTAGGGTTAAATTAGGCAACTAAATATACTAGATGCATGGGGAGGGAAAAATCCCGAGATCGTGTTACACCAGCCGCCTTGAGATACTGTCTTGACGCGCCGGCTGGTCTCCACGGATACTGTGTCATCTGCAACGAGTGGATGACTGTATCCGATTAATTCCTGCTATATATTATATGTTTTAGCAAGGTGGCCTTACGAGGGACCTGTGCTCAATCATACCTGTCTACGCGAACCCTTGGGTTGGCTAGCCTTGCTGGAAAGATACGATCTGAGGATTCCTATTAACATAATGCGAGGATAACCTCGTCCCACTAGAAACTCGTAGACTTGATTGGCCGTGAAAACGACTTGCTTGTATCCTATTGCCTTCCGTGAATAACTGAGGGAAGCGGACTGTCATGGTACGTGATCCAACCCATGTTCTTGTTTGATTGTTGGGTTGGTTATCGTACTATGATAGGCTGTGGACCGAAGTTATGAACGGAAGACTATTTCTGGTTGTGATGTGCTACTTCTGTGAATGACTAAGGAACATGGTCTATCTCGGTACATGATCCAACCCATGTTCTTGTCTGATTGTTGGGTTGGTTATTGTGCTGTGATAGGCTATCGACCAAAGCCACGATCAGGAGATTTTATTGTTTATACCTTTTTTTAACTTATGTGAAAGTTATAGAGTACGACATGTCCCGACTCCATGCGGCACCTTTTGTCCTTGTTTGGTTGTAAGGGTGCCATATGGGTTCGAGGATGTTGCGCCACCCTATAATAGTAGCATAAGTATTACTATTATCAATCATTCTATTTAACTGGGTTTTTTTAAATCTTAACTCTTGTGCCCCTTTGGCGGTACTTGCTATTCGGGGCTGACCCCGCTGGTTTTGTTTGGCCAGATCTCGTAGCAGAGCCAGAGGACACTATCTTCCTCCCTGACATCCATGGTGCATACTAGGAGCATGGCAGTTCGGGGACTCGAGTGGGTTTCTTCTCCACCACTCCTGCTTATACTTTTGCGGCGTTTAGCCACCGGCACCTGTTAGCCGGATTACTCGATATTTTGGTGTCAGTACATAATTGTAATTAAACAGACTGCAGCTGTGTATAATTTTGTACTCCTGACTCTCTGAGATAGCTAAATTATAAAGCTAGTCTCTCATGACCATTTTGATGAAGCGTCGGGGACGCCTTACTGCTTTATCTTTAATGTTCATTTAATTGCTGATGTGATTTGATTGATTGAGACATAGAACTCTGTGGAACCATAGGAGACTTGATTGTAGCATGTACCCCTAGTCTCTCGACAGCCACGATCGCCGTATGACGTTACGTACCTCATATGGAGTAGCTGGCCTAGTCCGTCTCCGTATTTCGGTACTGGGGCATGACAAGAGCCGTCGACAGGAGGAATGCTGGACGGGGGATCAGGGATGCTGGACGCGGGATCAGGAAGGCTGGACGACGAGGGAGGAGTCGCCAACCTGCTGGAACTGCCCTGTCCCGGTAATGGACCGGAAACAGAACGGTACACTGGCGTACTCGGAGATGAGGATGAGGGTACGGAACTGCCTTCTCCATCCCCAGGCCGAGGCTGACGGGACTGCCTAATGTAAAATCCTCCGCGTCGTCCTCCTGGTCTAGTCATACCTGATAATAACATATGATAATAAAACAAAAATACATATTTATATGATAGACATCACAGATTTTTGAAAAATATCATGGTCACAGATAAAAGTGTCACTAAAGTGTCACAGATTTATTATTACAAAAATACATATTTATATGATAGACATCACATATTTTAATCCTCTTCTGAAAATTCATCTAGTTCATTTAGCTCATCTTCTTCTTCTTCTTCTTCTTCTTCCTCCTCTACATCTTCACTTTCATCTGCATCTTCATCTTCAGACAACTCTACTTCTTCTACACAATTAGATGTGTAATGAGGAACTTCCGTCGTGTCCACTTCTATAATATTTGTTACAAGAGGTAGTTCATCCTGTTGATAAGCTATATCGTCAACCTCAAAGGTATTTCTAGCTTTGGTCTTGCATACTGCCCACCAGTCCGACCTTGTTGTTCTCCGTTTAGGATAACTTGTGAAGTACACGAGCTGAGCCTGACTTGATAGGACAAATGGTTCATAGGCTTGATATCGACGCCGATAGTTTATATCAACAAGACCGTGCTTGTCTACTTTCCAACCTTGACCTTCAATCGGATCGAACCAATCACACCTGAATAACACAATCTTAGCAGGCTCTATTCCATAACTATATGTCAGCTCCACGATCTCCCGTAGCACGCCATAGAAATCGTTGCCCGCATCAACATCTTTATAGTTCGAAGATCTGATACACAAACAGCTGTTTTTGGTGGAGTCGAGATCCACAAAGTTGTCTCTGATCGGGCAAGTTGTTGACTTGAACCTAAACCCATTAACACAGTACTTGGCCATATTTTTGCAGCATAAATTGGTCCCTTGGCTAGCGTTCTAATAAACTCATTCTCAAGTCTTGCGTATGGACGATCGACCTAAATACCACGAAAGAAGCAATTAAGCTCATTCTCAATCAAGTGCATATACAGAAAGGTAATTACAGAGTTCTGAAGTCTTACATATGCACTCAACCATGATGAAAAATAACGCCTCATTTCTTGTTCTAGTTCTTCTTCTGTTATGTGTGGCCTACCTGACCTCACATCATCATTAAATATGCTGAAAACAATATCGTGCAATTAATGTAATAATATAATAATCAACACTATTAAAATAATGTAGACGTATTATTTACTTACCCCTCCAGTTTCTCTACTTCCTCCTCGTCGCAGTTGAGTAATACATACACCTGAGCAGCCCTTAGCTCATCATCGTTCAGATATCTCTTCTTCATTTTACCCGATGGCTTTCCTGGAGCATTGAATACCTTCAGTATTGTATCATTACTTTCATGATCTCCGTCGTCGTTTCTGGAAGCTCTCGTTCTATTAGTTGCAACATGAGGCTTGAAATACATCGAACAAAAGTTTATAATCTCCTCGAGAACATAGGCTTCACAAATAGAACCCTCGACCCGTGCCTTATTTTTCACCTTTCTTTTAGGTGATTCAAATGTCGCTCGAACGGGTACATCCATCGATATTCGACGGGTCCACCAACACGTGCCTCATAGGATAGATGAATCGACAAATGCTCCATAGAGTCGAAGAATCCAGGAGGAAACACCCTCTCTAGCTTGCATAGTGTTACCGCAATGTCCTTCTTTTGCTTTTCTAGACGATCAACGAGCAATTTCTTAGAACAAAGATCCCTGAAAAATATGCTAAGCTCCGTCAATGGATTCCAAACTGCCTGCGGTAAGAATTCCCGAAATGCAATCGGAATTAACCTCTCCATGAATACGTGACAGTCGTGGCTCTTCATACCCGTCAATTTGTTTTCCTTCGGATCGACACATCTTCTCAGATTTGACACATATCCGTCTGGAAATTTTAGGCCCTGGATCCACCGACAAAGTCTCACTTTATCCTCCTTGTCCAGCGAGAAAATTGACTTCGGCAGGAACTGTTTTCCATTCTGCTGTATCAAATGCAACGCAGGGCGTTTGCATATTTCTTCTAAGTCCAACCTGGCCTTGGGATTGTCTTTCGTTTTTCCCTTTACGTCCATCACAGTATTAATTATGTTATCAAACACATTCTTCTCAATATGCATGACATCAAGATTATGTCTGATCAGATTGGTACTCCAGTATGGCAGATCCCAGAATATGCTCCTCTTTGTCCAGTTATGATCTCTACCAAATCCATCGCACTTGTACCAAGTTGTAGGATCTTCGATAGCACTTGAAAAATCTTTAACCTCCTCCCATATCGTGGCTCCGTACCACCTTGGCGGTGGATCACCCTTCTCTACAATGCCGGCACGGAATGCATTCATGTTCCTTCTGAACGGATGATCTTTTGGCAGAAATTGCCGATGACAATCAAAGAAGCACGGTTTTCCTCCGTGTTTCAAGCGGAAAGCCTTACTACGGTCCACGCAATACGGACATGAGAGACGACCATGAGTGCTCCATCCAGATAACATTCCATAGGCCGAAAAGTCGTTGATGGTCCACATAAGGGTTGCCTTCATCTGAAAATTCTGCTTCCTGGAAACATCGTACGTGTTAGCACCTACTTCCCATAACTGATTCAACTCATCTATCAAAGAATGTAAGTACACGTCAATGTTCCTCTTGGAATTGTTCGGACCAGGAATTATAACGGTTAGAAACATGTACTGAGTCTTCATGCACATCCAAGACGGTAGGTTATACGGAGTGACAATCACAGGCCAGCACGAATACTGGGATCCCGAAAGACCAAAAGGAGTAAAACCGTCAGAAGATAGTCCCAACCTGACATTACGCGGATCTGAAGCAAAATCAGGATACACTCGATCAAAGTGCTTCCACGCTTCTCCATCGGATGGGTGATCCAACACTCCTTCAATCTGTTCTCGCATGTGCCAACTCATATTTTCGGCCGTCTCTTTCACCATAAATAATCTTTGCAACCGCGACGTTAAAGGCAAGTAGTGCATTGAATCGGTCGGTCTTCTTGCACCGGTAGACCTTCATGTACTAGTTGTCTTATTGCGATCAGTACCACAAAATCTGCACACATCTGCGTCCTTGTCGTCTTTATAGTACAGCATGCACCCATTGCGACATGAATCGATTTTCTCGTATCCCATCCAGAGCGATCTCACCATCCTCTTAGACCGGTAGAAGTCTTGTAACCATCTCCAACGGTGAATGATCCTCACAACCAGGATACAATGGAGTCCTTGCATTCTCCAGCAACTCCATGAACTGTGCAGCATCGACGTTCGGTGCCTCCTCAGGTGCATCATGAACGAAACTAGGCCCCGCAGCGTCGAAAACCATGTTCACGCACCCGTCGTCGTATGCATGATTATCTGAAACAAAATTAGGTCCCGCATGCATATACGGCTCAACATAAGGCTCCGGCTCTGATGCTAAAGACACAAGTTCTCCGTGTGCGGTCCACTGATAGTAATTAGGCGTGAAACCCCTCGAGTACAAATGATATGTCACTTTCACTTCTGGATAATATTTCACGTTATGACATTTCACACACGGACACTTAATTTTGGTGCCGTCCATGTACTGAGGAAACGCCTTAGCAAACTGCAGGAACTGCTCTACTCCCGCTATGTATTCATCCCGCACACCACACATATCATCAGGACGACGATTGTACATCCATGAACGATTCCGCAAGTAGTAATTCATATCCATTTGGAAATAATTCTGCAAAGATTGACACACATTATCCAATAGGCACAAATTCGTATATTATGTCTTATTATGGGACACACATTAGTAGCGGACAGTTACTAATAACAATGATGTGCAATCTAGGTCAAACTAGGTTGTACTAAGTCAAACAAGGTCAAGCTAAGTCAAACAAAGTCAAACAAGGTCAAACAAGGTCAAAGTAGGTCAAGGGTTGACCTATAGTCGACTTTGTCAACTCTTAGTCCAATCTAGGTCAGATGTTGACTCTACTTTGACTTTCAGTCAAAATAGTCAACCTTGGTCAAACAAGGTCAAATCTAAGTCAAATATCCTATTTCTAGTCATTACCTACCAAGGTACCCTTTACCTTATCGCTATTGGTATCCCAATACCAATACCTTATAATTCATATCTTACTAGGCCCTAACTAGCCCATACTAGCTAGCACACACCATTCAAGGCTATACAAGCCTAACCTATAATTCAAGTACCAATAATGACCAAAGTCAACTCAAGCTATCTCATACACACAAGTAATATCTTGGTGTCATTTGTTTAGTCTTAAAAAAACACAATCAACTAAAACTAGTACCAAGTAATGAGCAATAGTGAGTTACCAAAGCAAACTGATCAGACTAAAGAATGCCAATCAACTTGGAAAGATGGATACACTGTTGACCATTTAATAAACATGAAGACAACAACAACAAAAAACATTGTTAAACAACAATCATCAATAATGAAACTAGAACACATTCTCTACATTCATCACAATCAAGAAACCCTTACACTACAAACCTCCATAGTTGTTTAGAGATCAAAGGATGGATCAGTATCAATCTAGACAGTCAAATCTCGAAAATGAAGATGGCAAACCTCGGATATAAGCACTCAAAAGTATTGGCAAACCTAATGAACTAATTATACCAAGAATTGTGGATCGAAATAAGGTTTACAATATAATTGTGCATGCAAACCAAGATTTTCTCTATTATTCAAAACAAAGTGTCATTATTTTTTTTCTAGATCAAACATTATGTTTATCAATGGTGCTAACCTGTGTGTGGGTATGGGTGTATGGTACATGGCAGTTCAACAAATAGGTGTGGACAAGTATAGGCTAGTGTGTCAAGTGTGTGTGTTTGGATGCGATACCATTTTGTGTCAATGGGGCAATGTGTGTGTGTAGAGTACATGGTGCATATAGATAGGGTATATGTGATAGGTTTTTTGTGTATGTGTCAAAAATGGTTTAGACATAGGTGTGTGTCAAAAATGGCAGTTAGCTACTAGGGTGTTGTGTGGTGGTACATGTATGTGTGTGTGTATTTGTAACCTGGAAAACAGTGTGTCAAATGAGGGGGTGTGTGTGTGTAGAGAGTGGACATGTAACAGGGAAAACAATGTGTTAACAGGAAAAAGCAGCTAGTGTAATGTATGTAATGAAATTCAGTGTTCATGTAGATGTGTATGGTACATGTGAACTCAGTGGTGTGAGCCATTCTCAGGAAAATGGTTCCCAGGTTTGTGACAGTTCATTAACCCCAAACCAATCCAAAATTCATTTCGAAATCCCTATTTGTCCAATGCAAATCCTAACCATAGTAGCTAACACACAGGTGAAAGTATTTAACATGAAAGTTAATCATCAAAATTAGTTTGAGAACAAGGAATTAAAATCATAATTTAAACTAACAGGACTGTTCAGTCTAAACAGCCCATTCCCATATTCGAATCCAATATAGGAGGAGGAGTATGTGTGTGTGTCTGTGTCTGTGTCTGTGTGTGTGTGTGTGTCCGTGTCCGTGTGTGTATGTGTGTGTGTGTGTGTGTGTGTGTGTGTGTGTGTGTGTCCGTGTCCGTGTGTGCCTGTGTGTGTGTGTGTGTGTGTCCGTGGGAGAGGAGGAGGAGGAGGAGTTAGGTTAGGGTTTACCGGACGAAGAGGAGGAGGAGCTCGAGGAGGAGGAGGAGCACGACGGGGTAGGGGTCGCCGGGGGGGAGTCGCCGGAGGAAATCGCGGGGGGGGGGGGGGGGGGGGGTGTCGCCTGAGGAGCTCGAGGAGGGGGAGAAAATTTGGAGAGGGGAAAAAATTTCGAGTGGGGGGGGGGGGAAAGAGCACAGCGTGCCCTAAGTAAAATAGTTAGCGACGTCACCAGTCGACGTCGCTAACCGTCGCAAAAATTTTAATATAGGCGACATATTTTAATAATATGTCGCTGGACGTCGCTATTCAGCGACGTAGTGTATATAGTGTGGCTGAACGTCGCTATTCAGCGACGGTTTGCGACATCAATAGAAGGGAGTCGCTATATTATATGTGTAGCGACGGAATAAAATTCCGTCGCTAAATAACGTCGCTAATAGAGCATATTTTAGTAGTGTGTAAACATACTTATCCGTCTCGCTGACTCTATAGCCATTTGACCTTATAACCTTGTCAAACTTTTCATGCCATATCTTGGGAGCCTATTTAAGATCGTACAAGGATTTCACCAACTTGCAGACTTTGTCTTCAAGACCCTTGACGACAAATCCCTCTGGCTGTTGCATGTAAATCTCTTCGGTCAGCTCGAAGCTGTTTTGACATCCATCTGATGTATTACCAACTTATGTATTGGTGCGAGAGCAATCAACATTCTGATGGTGGTCATCTGAGCTACTGGAGCATACGTGTCAAAGTAGTCGATCCCCTGCTTTTGAGAAAATCCCTTGGCTACCAGCCTAGCCTTGAACTTGTCAATAGTTCCGTCTACTTTCATCTTCTTCTTGAAGATCCATTTGCATCCGATGTGTTTCGCTCCTTCCGGAAGATCAACCAACACCCAAGTGTTATTTGAGGTGATTGAATCAATTTTATTGTTTATCGCCTCCTTTCAGAAAACAATGCCTCTGGTTTTCATCGCCTCATCATAGGTAAGCGGATCTGCTTCCACATGATAGGTGACAAAGTCATTTCTGAAGTCCTTTGGCCTCTTCACACGCTTAGCTGACGGCTCAGCGTGTTCTGTTTCAACCGTTGTTTCAACAACAACATCTTCTTGGACTACATTCTCATTAAAATCTTCAATTTCTTGCGCACCCTTACTATTCTCCGGAATATCCACAAGAACAATGTTCTTGTGCCTTGTAAATTTGTCTTCAAAATATTCTGCGTCACGAGATTCAATGATATGATTTGATTCAATATCAAAAAATCTCCGAGCATCACTCTTCTCGGCATAACCCAAGAAGATCGTCTTCGTAGTCCTTGTCCCGAGCTTCTGAATCTTCAGATCTGGAAGCTTCACATATGCCAGACACCCCCACACTCGAATGACATTCAAGTTAGGTCTGACTTTGAACCAAAGTTCATGAGGAATAATGACTGAAATTGAATGAGGCACTCTATTTAGCATTTTGGAAGACCCGCAGTCAACAACATTGAGTTTATCATTTCTATCAACGTTCTGTTCTTCCTTTCTGCTACTCCGTTAGATTGAGGAGAATACGGAGCAGTAGTCTCATTGACAATTCCATGTTCTTTACAGAACGATGTGAATTCATGAGACCGGTACTCTCCTCATCGATCACTTCTTATTCTCTTGAGTTGTTGTCCAGTCTGTCGTTCAACCTCGGCCCTGAACTCCTTGAACTTCTCGAATGCTTCGTCTTTGGCCTTCAGCAGGTAGCCGAATGCGTACTTTGAGAAGCCATCGATAAAGGTTATGTAATACTTCATTCCGGCCTTTGTAGAGAACTGTTTGAAGTCACAGATATCAGAGTGTACAACTCCAGAAGATCTGTGCTTCAATTAACCCGAGGAAATAGTTTTATTGTGATCTTTGTCTGAGCACAAACTTCACATTTTTCTACCTTACCCCCACATTTGGAGATAAGTCCTAGACTAGACATTTTGTTTATTCTTTTACAATGAACATGCCATAGTCTATTATGCCACAACTCAAGAGTATAAGCAGAATGAGTGATTGCATTAACAACATTGGACTGTTTTACAAGCTGAATTTTGAACATTCCTTCGGTATAAAAAGCGTTTCCGAAGTATGTTCCCTTTATGGACATCACCATCTGGCCAGTATTGATGTCCATCCTTAGACCTGTATTACAGAGTAGGCCTCCTGATATCAGGCTCTTTGCGATAGCAGGTACATGCTTCACACCTTGAAGCATCAGACACTTCAGCTTGTGCTTGGTTCGCCACCATAAAACTTCAGAAGTTGGTATGTAAGTGGTGAACCACTTCTTTCTTGAGCAGACATGACAGGTGGCACCAGTGTCTACCCACCAGTCAGAGTCAGCCCCTACTGCAGTGGCCTGCGCAATCATTACGACAACGTCAGTGATCATTGAAACCTTACTAGGTTCACTTTGCTCTGATTGCTTGGACTTGGATTTGCATTCACTCTTGAAGTGGCCCTTTTTGCCACACTTGAAACAAAGCATCTGAAATTTTGCCTTCTGTTGTTTGAAGGAAGTCCCCTTCACTTTCAGATTATTGGGGTCTTTTTTGTTGTTGTGGAAAGCCGTCTGCTTTTCCTTGGATTCCTTGGTGTGAACCAAATTGGTATTAGCCATTTGTTGGACAGTACGTCCACCTTCAGTTGAGCCCTCATCTGGTCCTCAACATAAATTTTTTGTAGGAGATCTTCCAAACTGATCTCCAACTTTTTCCTATGCATGTTTGCATAAAACTTGCTCCACCCAGTGGGGAGCTTAGAGACGATCCCTCCAACAACAAACTTGTCGGTGAGGGGCATCGCCTCATCTTCCAACTTCTGTCGCAGCTTCAGGAACTTCTTCACCTGCAGCAGCATAGACTGTCCGTCTTCAAAGAGCAACTTATGATATTTTTCAATGATAAATATCTTGCTCCTATTTTTGTCATCTCAGTATAGTTTCTCCAGAGACTCCCATATCTCTCTGGCAATTGTCTTCTTTGAATATGATTCCGCTAGGGAGTCCTCTATAGCATTTATGATTAAAAGCCTACAAATGCTATTCTTCCTTCTCCAACCTGATTTTTAGTAGCAACAGTGATTGCGGCTGCAGACCCAGTTTCTGGAACAGTAGTTTCTTCCTCGGTTAACACGTGGTCAACTTCGAAAAGTTGTAGATTGAGAGTAACCTTTCTCTTCCAGACTTGATAGTGCTCTCCATCAAATTTCTTTAACTTGGTGAAGTTAGGATTGATTAGTGAAGCACGAAAGTTTTTCATCTTGTGAAATCAAGCTTTAAGATTGTTAGTCCCAGGGCGTAATTTTCGATGGAAAACTGAAAATTATGCAACACTTCAAAGAAGGTGCAAGACAGAGATCCTTGGAGGATTCTAAGAGGCGAAAAACTAATGTGTTACTTCGAGAAGACATAGAAGAATTCGTAGCAGCGGCGGCAGAAATTTCACTAACAGTTTCTGATTAGATCAGAACTGTTCTTGTTCAGAACGAGATAAAAGTGAATGATCAGAAATGGATGGAATGGCCTGCTGGGTCAATGATCACCGGCGCTCAAAGCTTGATTCGCCCCCACACGAACAGTTTCCAGGAACCAGCAAGTTCGAACTTTAGAACACTCTCTCTTTTGACTCCTCGGATGGCGCGGACTCATGCACTAAGTGGCGTTGGTGCACTTCTCTTCTCTCTTGAACTCTGAGAAAATTCGTAAGAAATTGTTCTGAATACTTAGTCCCTGAGAGAGAAAGCAGAGAAGCTTATATAGGCCGCACTGTAACTGTCCAGTTAGCAAAATGTTCAGGACGTGAAAAAAAAATCGTCCCGAACATTCTGTAACTGCTCAAATCGTGCACAGACACGATTTGGGCCAACTGGTACACAGCGCACGCCAACTGCGCCAGTGGCACCATATGCTCCCACGCGCGCGAATTGGCGCACGAACGGCTGCGCAAGAGGCTCGCGCAACTTAAGCGCACTATGCGACGATGCTGACGTGCTAAGTGCGCCAATAAAACGTCACATTACGCTTCATGAGCCCATGAGTCCGAGGGGCTTAGCTCCAATGAGAATTAATTCCCAAGAGCAAAAAACATTAATGCTTTACCATGGAGTCTTATCCTTACCTCCTAGTAAAATCACCCACAAGATTTCCTCCTTAGGGTCACCACCCCATGTGCACATCTCAACAACATACCATGTATATATTGAGATACAACTCATGAAAATTTTCCAATGTGGGACTAAAATACTAGGCATGTGTTGAGTGTAAACTCTCTGCATGTCAAGAAAAAACTCCAACACTCCTCTATTCTCCTTCATTCAACCTTCACCTGATCTCCACTTCATACATTGAAAACAAAACATAATAGCCAAGTACAACAACACGAGAGATTAAAAAGAAAAAGGAACGTGCAGATAGTCCGCACGACCCTAAAAACATGAAGGTTTTTCTTAACCAAGAAAACGAAATAGCATAAAATGCAACATGAACAAAAGAGAAACATAAGGTTAGCTATCAATGATCTTGGAGACAATAGTATTTTTCACACTGAAAATATTGGGTTTCTGCCATTACAAACATCTCTAATATTTACTGATATGAGAGGTTTGCAAATTAAATGACCAGTTTTAATGTACACTGTAAAATAGCATGACAGGTGGGTGGCAAGTTCATCATCTAAACAATAAAATCACAATAACAGCAATCCGAGAAACCTATCCGGTTACCACTCAGGTACAAGATTGGTCAGTTAACAATAAGTAATATTTCTCCATGGCATCAAAAAGACCAAACTTAGATACAAGTAAATATATAAAAACATTATATGTGTGTGTATGCACACTATACAGTCGAAACATAAATTTCGACTGAAGCAAAATCCAAAAGTTGTAATATTAAACAAAAATCTAAATTGGGTAAGTTCAGTGAATATTAAACAGAAGTCCAAATTCTTGATTACCGCACCTTCATGTTCTGCATAAGTTCAATTTTCAGTAACTAAAAGGGTATTAGTCTACTTCAGTTAGACTTAGGGCATGTTTGGTTATACTTTAAAACTCAGATTTTTGAGTTATAACTAAAAGGGTATTAGTCTACTTCCTCTCTCCTCCCACTCATCAGCCCGCCTCCGCCCTCCCTCTCTCTTTCTCACTACGACAAACTCGAGCTCGAAACGAGGCCGAGTGTGGCGGCGGTCCTCGCGCTGCTCGGCGGTGGCAGCAGAGGAGGACTAGGTCCTCGTGCTCCTCGGTCGCTCCTCGGCGGCAGCGGCGGCGGCGGCGGAGGACTAGGTCCTCGCGCTTCTCGGCCGCGGCGGCGGCAGCAGACGAGGCCGAGGGTGCGGCGGTCGCCGTGGAGGACATGGCTGCTACCATGGAAGAAATTAGGATTAGGATTTTGGGACACTGTGACATGACACGACACAAAACACACACATAAAATATAACACAATTTTATCAAACAAATTATATTCTAAAATTATTTTACCAAACAGAATCTAAAAAAAAATCAAAAAACTATTTTCCAGATAAAAGTAACCAAACGCAAACTCAAAATTTTTATACTTAGAAAACAACTTTACAACTCATTCTCAAAAAACTGTTTTCAGAACAAAATTTCAGAAAACATATCCAAATGGACCCTTAGTGACTCGAAGTAGTCTACTTCAGTCTCACATCGGATAGAGTTTGTACAGAGTAAGGGTCTACTTCCATATGTTTACCTAATCCATCTCAGTAAAGCATCCCAACGTAGGTCTCGGAAGGCTCAAAGATCAATAACTTATTATGAACTTTAAGTGCAACCAATTTGATGTATTTACAATTGTTATGAACTGCTTTTATTTCAAGTGGACTGCTAAATCGGTTTTATCAAATCAAATAAGTTTCAGGAATTGAGGTTTAGAACAATGTGAAATATGTTAAGTAAAAAGATTTCTTAATAACAAAATATAAGGGAACATGTAGCTGTGCATATTAAGTGATATTTTTATTTACAGAATATAATCAACATATCAATTAAAATAGTGTTCAAGAATTAAGTCTTAAACAATAAAAGACATCATATCCAAAACTGGCTAATTGGGATTTTCTGAAAACAAATTTATAAACCATGTTACTGCACATGTTAATCAACACATCAATTAAAATAGTGTTCAAGAATTAAGTTTTAAGCAATAAAAGATATCATATCTAAAATGTAAAAGGTTCTCATCTAGTGAAATTGACTATTGGAATCTCATTAAGATTTGCATACTTAAAAGGAATATTAAAATTACTAAAAATATGACCTGCAAAGAAGTTAAGAATGCCAGATAGGAAGGCTGAACTTAACGATACAAGTAACATATAGTTAGTAAGAAACTTAGGGAGAGACGAGCAGGAAAAGGAATAATAGAGACCTGCAGTGTTAACTAATATAAAGTGATAATCATAGTAAGCTTGTAACTAAAAAATAAAAGGTGTAAGGAACTCCTTCCGTAAATTGTTCAATTAGAACCATCAGAGGACTCAATATAAAACAAATTGATACAGTTAATGGTTAAGAACTTGTCTAACTGGAAATATATACTTATTGAAGTTAAGAAGTTCTAAGAGCATCATTAGTAAGGCCCATCCCAATTTCTAGATTCTAAATTTAGAATGTAGGAGCTCATTTTGTAGAATAGTAAAAACCATCATATGTTTCAATTTCTAGATTTTCAGGCCCAACCCACCCACAGAAGCTATAGGTGGGTTGAGCCCGAGAATTTCTAGAGTCAGAATGTTGAAAATTATTTTGTAGAATAGTAAGTCCCAATTTGGAGCCCAATTCTAGATTTACATTAATTTTTGACCACACAATCTTTGGACCAAATATCATTTAATCATTTTATACTATTCTCGTACAAACCCAACCCATTCTACATCTATCTTTATTTCAAAAATTTGGGCCTCAAGATACAAATTTTGAGCACCATCTACTAAATAGAATCAGATTGTGGAAATTTGTAGGATCTAATCATCATAAAAGGAAGAAAATGTCTGAGAAATGGTGAAGAAGCCCTTTGCAACCTATTTATAGGAGTAAAGGAGATGTAAAACACTACAAACTGAGAGAATACTAACCATATCAATTCAACTTAGAAACATTAGAACAAAATAACAACAAAGACAGAAAATAAACCATTTGAGAGAATCAAATTGGTTTCAGGATGGACAGTCATGGATATTATACAATATAGCCACAAAAGATTGAGGAAAATATGGACGAGGAATCTACATAAGGCTTTCTTCACGAATTTGGATAAGGCATATGGTAGGGTTTATAGGAGAGATCATTTTGTGAATTTAGAAAGTAAGAAATGTTTAGTACATAAATTGACGTATTTGATAAGAA
This sequence comes from Iris pallida, assembly GCA_029216955.1. NCBI lineage: Eukaryota > Viridiplantae > Streptophyta > Magnoliopsida > Asparagales > Iridaceae > Iris > Iris pallida. The sequence goes on along the minus strand of JANAVB010040817.1, from coordinate 18,640,698 downwards.
CATTTATGATGTAAAACTAATTAGAGTGAGAATTGGAGAAAATACAAAAAACAGTTCTCCAATAAAATCAAAATGAAGGGTCGGCATTAAGAATTTGTGTGCTTTGCTGCCAATATTATGTTGGTACACAAACTAGAGAAAGACACTTTAGAAGCTAAGGGATTTCGAATTAGTAGGATAAAGGGTGGACCAAAATAACTTGGATTGAGGAAGTAAAATGAGGATATAAGTTGCTAACGCAATTAGGAGATGGGCAACAGTGGAGTGGAACTGAGAAAGAGGTTTGTTAGTCTATTCAAAAAATTGTACATAGGTTCATGTAAGATTGAGATCAGGCATATAAGCAATGTGTGTATAACAGAATTCAAGTGTGGCCAGATATGATTGTATGAAACAAACATTTGACCGAAAGATGAATTAAGGTCCAAGACACTAAGGAAATCTAGGATTGAACTATGAACTGCTAAACTTAGTAGGTTCGCTACCAAAGGCAGAAAGTGTATAATGGGGTGGTGATGAATTCCGAAAGATGAATTGAGGTCCAAGACACTGAGGAAATCTAGGATTGAACTATGAACCACTAAACTTAGTAGGTTGCTAGATTCGCTACCATAGGCAGAAAGTGTATAATGGGGTGGTGACGAAATCAGTTACAAAGAGGCGTCCCTAAGGCACTAGCCTAGTGGTAGTCGGGGGGCGCCCAAGCACGGATCTTGGGTTCGAATCCTCCTCGGACGGCTGGGTGGCTTATAAGCCACGGCCCAGCTTGGGGTAAGGACACCAAAAAAAAAAGTTTACAAAAGAGGCTGGATAAAAGAGGAAGTAAAAAAGAAAAGGAGAAAGTGACAAGTTACCCACAACTTCACAAATCATTCACAAGCACCCAGCTCAAATATGTTAGTAGCTGCTTAACAAATTCATAACCTTTCTTGAATCTGAAAGAGAAACTGGAAATAATTAAAACCTCTTCTACATATCCTCATTATTTATTTTTATAGTCTAGTGTAGTAAATTCATACAAAGCTATAAGTTACTTGATTCCAACACAAACTCCTTTCGTACACGAGAAATGTAACTTCTGAAGTCCTACAAGGCTAGAAAGTCATGTTTATCATTAAAAGGCGGGCACATTTAATCTCTCTCTTTGCTCTCTTTCAGCCACCAGGCACATATTATCGATATCAACATTCTCTTATTAGGAATCATCTCCTATTACTTACTTCGAGTAAGAAATTATTCAAGATTCTAAACTGTCTACAGGAAATAGCGGCTACATCATTAAAGATGCTTAGAACCAAGTAGCTGACAGTAACAGCATGCTACATGAGAACACATCATTTGACTTCAGATAATGCTGTTCCAATCAGAGGCTCAGTAGGTTCAACGGAAGAAAGAAAACCACAAGTTTAGACGTGGACTCCAGAACGGAAGCCCTTCATCTGAAAATTTTGCATTTGAAATTACCTGTGTGGTTGTGTGAGCGACTACGTCAAAGGATTGCTTACTACAATCTACTACATCATGAAGCAGTAAAACATCAGAATGAATCAATAAATTGTGCAAATATGGGATAAACCCTCCACCTTGAGAATAAAATATTAATATGGCCCGGAGCAGGCACATGAAGATTGCTGACAAAGACTCAAGGAAGTGAAGCTACTTGACTGGTAACAAATCAGTTGTGCCTAATAACGGAGATACCCTCAAGTTCTACCAAAAGGATCGACAACGATGTGCAAGATCAACCGTATCTAAATGAAACAAAGCATGAACATGAAGCATCTGTAAGGACAATGCATGTCGAGCATAATCAAGATGCTCTGAATAGGGATACCAAAAGGTGCAGAGGATGTCAAGTGCACGAGCAAATATCTCATTCATTTTACAAGGTGAAATATTCATCAAAGGGAACGGGAAGATCCATGTATTCCTTAGGGGCTCCATTTACCATCCTATCCCAAAACAGGTAGCTGAACTTAAGTTTGTGACAAGTGAATTTGGGTCATTGGTAACAAAAGAAGTGGCAATCATGTAACCTAATAGAGAACAGGTTTTCCGCCTACTTAAGAACATTTTCCTACACTACATGAAATCTACAAGTATCCAAATCCTCTATCAAGCATACAAGATACTACTGCTACGTATGAATGATTATCTGGTATAATCTCGTTCATTAAAATTGTCCCAATTAATATACAGTCACCACTAGTTTTCAGGTATAGAAAACCACTAAGTCTCAATACCGTTTGTTATTTGAAATTGGCATTGCTAAATGCAAGTTCTCCATGTGTCTACAATCCTACACTTTCTCAGAGTAATTCTTTAATTTGCGTAAATCATGGTGAAAACTATCAGGTGTTTGTCACTTTTTATAAACACCCTTTAGCGTTATTTCCTACAGTTATACATGTATCCAGACATAATATCATCTTGAATTAGCATAAGCTTAGCCTGCCTCTAAAAAAACAACAAACAATATCAGCAGCAGCGCAACAAAAATGTTAATGTATATATTAAACAAATTTAAGACAGCGCAAAAGGAAACACTGACGCCCACTTCAAGTTTATGGGTTGTAAACTAACATATAACTGTAAATTAACCAAGCAATAAGCATGATGGTAAGTCTAACCATGATTCTCATATAACATCCATGAAAGAGCAAAATCTGGAAAGGTCCACAGCGAGAGATTCTATACATATACACTTTTATTACAATACATATATAAGTGAAGGTGACAAGCACCCAGAAATCCTGTGGCTATATCATAATCCACAACAAGAATAACAATAGAAATAGCACAAAATAAACCCAAGCGTATCAAGCTACATTCTTAGATATCTCGGTTGCGGATATAAAAATCTAAAAGGAAAGTTAAGGCTTACCAATGACCACAACCCATCAACTATGAACTAAGTTTTCTCCGAGGATGGTTCGACAATGCTGTTGTCCCTTCGAACAGCTCCAACAAATGGCTTTCCAAATCCTCTGGTGTGTACTTGATATACTTGTTTGCATGCCTTGCAGTCTCCAACAGATTACCGAACCTCCCCATAAATGAACGATAAGCCGGAATGATCTTCTCTGACGTTGATAACCTCAGCTCCTCCCGAAGCTGAGGATCCGGAACTTTCCAAGTTGTTTGGGTCCTATATATCTCCTCAAATGCCAAATTAAAGTTCTTGAACCGGTCTTTAACTGTCACCCTGGATGCGCCCCCAATGCTCCCACTCCCACTCCCGCTCCCGCTCCCGCCCCCGCTCATTCCATCATCCTTCAAGAAAGATAATGCCCGAGTCCAGGAAGCCCTCAGGTAGCTATTATGATATTGCCTAATCTGCCCACGGCGCTTCCGAACCCAATTTTCGCCCAAAAACTTGCCTAGATCAGAACCTTTAACTTTTTGTATAATATAAAGCCTATTGTTCATCAAAAATATAAACTGCAGTGCAGCATCCTCATAAAGTTTCATTTTCTCCTCAAGATTTGACTCCAAATACGAGATCAGAAGGCGCAACCTACATCCCAAGGGCGACCTACTTTCGTCACTATCGGCATCATCGTTCCCATCAAAATCCCCATCATCAAGAAGTGAATCCAGCGAGCCGCTATACTCAACCAACAACTTGACATAATTCATGACATACCGGGTCAAGGGATGGATATCGCCGCTCGGCAACGCCCTCCTAGAGGTCTCCTTTTGTACCGCGTTCGCAAACTCATTGATCGTTCCCCTCACAGCTTCGCCCAACCTGACCAGTATGTCATCTGCCTCGACGATGATGAAATCACTTCCAAAAAGTTCTTTAAGCTCGGGCATAACCTCCAACAGGACGTCATACATGTCAAGAATCCGGAAAAGCTTCTCGGACGACCGGCGACCGATTGCGATTGCATCTCCAAAATTGAGCAGCTGCATGACGCAGCCCTTGCTACTCTCGGTGAAGCACTCGTCGATGAGCTCTTCCGAGAGGGCGAATATTGTCTCGCAGAGACGGCGCTCGCCGGAGAGCAAGACCTTAACAACGACCCTCAGCGCCTGGATCCACTTCCTCATCTTGTCGTCAAGAATCTTCCACTCGATCTTCTGGACCTCCTCTATGCTCATCCGGTCGACCCCGAGCACTGACAAGCATTCATCCAGTGTATCCCTACGGACGGAGCTGTAGACCTGGCAGAGCTCCTTGTGGTACTCGGCCGCGATCATCCGCTCGGCGATCTCCCGCAGATCTGCAACAGCCTCCGGGTGGATGAGGTCGATCTCACGCTGCTCCTCGGAGATCGAGAGACGGCACGTCTTCTCGTCGATGCTCGTGCTCTCCTGCCGCTGATGATGATGGTGAGATGACGATGAAGAATCATCATTATCGGCGGAATTATCGTCGAGATCTTCCTCGGCCTGTTCGTTGTTCTCGCAGGAGTCGGTCCGGCGCATGGAGCCGTGGAGGCCGGCAGCGTCGAGGGGGCTGGTGTTGCGGATCATGAGGTGGCGGAACTCGTCCTCGAGGCGCGCCATGGCTATCTGGATGAGGACCTCGGCCTTAGATCGGACGTCTGAGGGGGCGGAAACGTCGGCGGCGATGGTGATCGCGTCGTCGACGGCGGAGAGGTAGTCGAAGCGGTCATCGGCGGAGGACTCGAAGAGTAGCGAGTCGGAGTCCCACCGCGAGATCAGCCGCTCCGCTTCCTCGAGCCGGATCTCGATCTCCGAAAGCTCATCTTCTTCTTCTTCGATGAGATGATGTTGTCCGTGATGATCGGCTCCTTCATGGTGGGGGTGGTGGTCGTCGTCGTCGTCGTCTACTTCTTGGATGAGGACGCGATCGGCAGCAGCATCGGAAGTAGAAGAGGGGAAGAGGTGGTTGATGGAGGAGAAGCGGTTGTCGAAGCCGGAGAGGATGCGGAGCATGTCCTCGGCGGCAGACTTGTCGGTGGCGAGGGACTTGATAATCTGCTGTGCGGTGGCGATGACCTTGTCCTGGCCGTCTATGGAGGCGGAGGAGGAGACGGGGTTCTCCTGGCCGTCGATCTTCGCCGACGCCGCCATGGCTGCTAACTAGGGTTTGTGAGTTGAAAGAATTTTAGGGTTAGGGTTTTGGGGAAGAAGAGGGGGAGAATGGGAGGAAGGGGGTGAGGTTGAGCATGATGATGGTGACACTTGTTCTTTTCTTCGGCCGGCTTCAATTCTCTCCGTCTGAGATTTTTTTTAAAAATCAATACACAAATTTTAATTTACTCAATAAATGAGATGTTAGTAAAGATTATTTTTTATGGCATAATTATTGTAGTCAATTATATTGACTACAAAATTCTAAAAAAAAAAAAAAATTAATAGAAAAGGGGAGAGTTTTACTTTATTGACTTGAGAATGCCAAGAAAATTATTTATAACAAACTCTGTCACAGGGTAGCATTCTTTATAACAAATTCTAATTTAATCTTTTTAAAACTATTTTGTTTACGTAACGTTGCTAGTATTTATAATAGTCAAAAGAATTTTTAAAGAGATTAGAATTAGGTAGAAAGGATCATAAAGAGAGAAGTATCTCTCTAGTTTTAGTTAACACAATCTTCAATAGATAGCTATAACTAACTAAAACACTGTTCTTGACTATGCACAACTCAATAATCAATTTTATGTTAGTCTTTAGGAACGATTAGCACTAGTCTTCAGGAATGAAATTAGTGCAAGTTTGGGGAATATACATATATATATATATGATCTTCACCAAAATCTTAATTCGGAAAATCCAATGGAAAAAATCGTAATTGAAGGAAAAAGTGAGTCAATATCAGTACATCTTCAGGACGTAGAAATATTTAGAGGTATGACCATCTCAATGTGGTCCTCGTTAAATATTTCTTATGATGTCGAATCCCCAGTAGAAAAATAATCCATATACATTAAGTGAAAAAATACAGCATTAAGGTCAAGTGATTATAGTTCTGGATACTCCCATAATTTTGACTTGTCCTAAAACTACGAGTGCTGCATTTTAGAGAGTTTTTGCAATCTGATACCATGAAAAATCTTATGAAAAGTGGACTTGGTCGAGACTTTGTGAACAAGTTGGCAAGTTGTCTTGGGTTCGAATCTACTTGAATTTAAATCTTTTGATGTTATTGTTGCTGATGAGAGAAGAAAAGTTCGTTGCAATATACTTGATGTTGCCTCCCTTAATGTATTCTTCATCTAGTTAATGCATGCAACGTTGTCTTTATAGATTATCATCATGACATCACTGATCGAAGAGAACCTACTTGTAGTTTGGATGTGCATAATAGCAACTTGCAACCATATGCACTCCAGGGTGGCTTCATGAAGGGCGATAAGCTCGACGTGATTTGAAGAAGTGGCGACCAAGGTTTACTTCTTAGACTTCTAAGATATTGTTTCTAAAACCATAAATACATAACCACTTTGGGATCTCACCTTTTGTGGGTCAGATAAATAATTGCCATCGACATAACCAACAAAACGAGCATCATTTCAAGGATCAATTATGTTTGATCCATTCTGAGATGCTTTCGAATAGAATAAGACCATGTTGTAGTTGTAATGCCTCGCTAAGCACGGTACATTACGCTGAGTCGTTGACTCGAAGAAGTTAAGTTGACTCGAAAAAATATTGAGTCGATTCGAAAAAATATCGATTCGAATCGATGCAAGTGTTAAGGTGATTCGAATGAAGTATTAATTGAGTTTGTTTCTTGTGTAGGCTTTTACGCTGAATTTTCTGAGGTCGATATTGACATAGTCCTCGGACGTTCAAAGTATTGCCTCGCAACGTGCTGAGGCATGGGTGCACGATAGGTCAAATTAGTCCGTTAGTTTAAAGAGCACGAAGTGCTCGGATGGCCAAGTCATATGAGTTGACCGTGGAATGAAGTTAAGGAATCGAGCTACATCGGTTCGATGAAATAATTGGCGAACCTGCAATAGTGGAAGGACTCTCACCCTTTTTTCCTACTATGTCGTCCCTTAATAAAATGTATCCTTATATGATAGTAATTCTATGGATTTCCATATGTGTAGCTTAGACAAATAGAAGTCGTAGTATATGTTGAACACAAAGATAAAATATTGAACAACTGAAGCAAAACGTGCATCAAGTGCGCGAGTCAAAGTAGAACATCGAATCATTACAGCGGCGAGTGCCTCAGTGGACGAGCCATAGATTATCGAATCATCGTATTGGCGAGTTCCTCAGTACACGAATCATAGGACATTGAATACTCTATAGAGGTGTGCCTCAGTGCACGAGTCGGGGGAAGGTTAAATACTAAGTTGTAGAACTTTGAAGAATTATATTGAGACGTGCATCAAATGGACAAGATATAGGACATTGAACACTAAGTCGTAGAACATTAAAATACTGTAGCGAGGCGCACGAGTCAGAACTTATTGGATAACTGTAATGAAGCGTGTGTATTTGCATGAGACTTGTAAAATATGGCTTTGTACGCATAGTGGTCTGTAACCATCGTTCCCAAAAAATCCCTAATTTTGAAATTCCTATTTTACATTTTTATATACGAATCATTCCATGGCATTAATCATAAATTATCAAAAGGGCATGACCTATTTGGTGATTGAGTTACGAATGGCATGATGAGTAATTTAGCATGGTTTATTTTGTCATGGCTAAATAAAACCTAGAACCTTCCAACCAACTAACTTGTAACTAACCCCACTGTAGAAGCATGAAAAAAAATTAGCAAATGAAGCCCCATGCGCCCAAGTCAGTGAAGCCCCATGTGCCCAGCCAACGAAGCTTCATACGCCCAGTCAGTACAACTCCATGCGCCCACTCAATGAAGCTCCATACGCCCAGTCAAGTGTAGCTCCATGCGTCCAGTCAGTGAATCTTCATGTGCCCAAGACTAGCTCCCCCGAAAGGAGGGCACATAGCCTGAGACATGGCTATGCGCCTAAGCCTGACTCAGTCAAAGCCATGATCAAAACGTGCACCGAAGCGCATGGCCACGTCAGTCTCCACGAGCAGTCGTGCACCGAAGTATGTGGCCACATCAACACCACGACCAACCCACGATCTCGCAGCCTGTATGCGCCTACATCCTATGCGCCCAAAGCAGGACTATGCGCCCATATAAGAACCAGCATGTTTCCTTATGTGGGCACATAACATTATTCCAGCTCGAGAACGACTATAAAAAGGGGGCCTCACCCCTCTTTAAAACAGAGAACGGAGAACATTTTCAAGAGCCAAATTGTTGCACTTCTTGCCAGTGAGCCGAGAGTTAGCAATTTTTTTAGGTTTTCTTCCACTTTTGTAATCGGAGTGTCAACGGAGTAAAGGAGCAACTGCCGCTCGATCTCCATCGTCCCATTCTCTAGAATTCTTTTTTGTACTCGGAGATCCTCAGCGTAGGATCTCTCAGGCGTACTCGATTTGTGGTACCTTGTGCCAATAAAAGAAAAGACAATATTTTTTTCTTCTTTTTTTGTGTGTGTCCATAAAAATGGCGACTCTACTAGGGACTACCTTTTTCTCTGACGAGAAGGTGGTGACGCAATCCGATACCGACAAAGTAGGAAGTACTCAGAAGATGCTGATCGAAAAGTTCGATCAGCAGGCGTTCGAAGAGATGCTCTCGAGGGACGGCTCTACTCCCTCAAAATTAGCGAAGCCAAACAAGTCTCGTAAGACTTGGCTTCCGAAGGCTCGCTGTGCATATCCTGCTAGTGTTATAGCAGATATGCAGCTGGAGGACTCTGCCACAGAAGTTCCCCAAATCGAGAAGGCTCACACCGTTCTAGGCTCTACTAGCCCAGTGACTTCTTCCCTGTACAACCAACAACAGGGTGTTCAACACCTGAGACTTGGCAAAGGAAAATACTACGATGCCAAGAATCGGGGTGTGCGACACTCTGGCCGAACCTGACGAGGCTCAAAAACGAAGGAGGCCAAACTGGAAGAAAACAACGCTGCTCCACCAGGCAAGCGCCCAAGGCCATGCACCCAAGGGAGTGTTTGAATGCATAGCCCCAACCAGAACACTTCTGCCTTAAGCAGGCTGGGCATCTAAAGCCATGCGCCCAGGCTCTCTTGTAAAACCCCTAAATTTCTACTATATTTTTAGTACAGATTTTTTTTCGTATTTATACGTCGCATAGTCGTATTGTACGTCGTGCGGAAATTTGCATTTTTCGTATTTACTCGTCGAGTGCGTATATGTGCGAGGTACATATTTTTAGAAAAATAAATTTTTTTGATCGGTGATGGTTTCAAAATAATATATATAATTATTATTTTTATTTACGAAAGGCATCTATCGAGGTTGCCAAACTTATTATTTTAGTTATTTATAAAATGCTATCTTATTTTAATAGTGGTAATTTAGAAACTAGATTTATGGGAATATTCTACTCGTGTAAAGCACATAAAAATTATTTCATGTACATTTTCAAAATAAATTATTATTATTTAAAATAAATTATTTAGCAAGAAGGTATTTTAAAGATTTGAATATTTATGTTTACTTTCGAAATTGTTTTATCTAAATTATTAGAAATGTAGTTTAAATTTTTTTTCCTATTAATACTTAAATATTTATTATAATTTTCGAAATTTATTTAATATTAATATTTTATTATTCGAAAAAGTATTTGAAAATATTGTTTTGGTTTAAATTGAATTAAATATGATGAAGTATATTTGAAAAGATTATTTTTATTGGCTTACATTTGAAAAGATTTTAAATAGCTTTTATTTGGAAATGTAATTTATCTATATTAATTTAGATTAAATTTATCTAAAATTTGAATTGGGTTTGGATTGATTGAAGTAATTTTTGAAATAGTAGATGATTTATCTTATTGGAGTTTAAAGTCCTAATCCCTATCTACAAAGTACTCCTCAACCCTATAAATAGGGGAGCCTCCGTATTACTTTCTCCACAATGTTTTCTCCACAAAATCCACCAATGTGAGTGCCTCGTATCTGTGCCCAACATCTTCCGTGTCAGCCGTGACGGCCTCGGGTCCGACCCCGGGTGTCTGAATTCTTATTCCAATCTTTTACATTTATATTATCATCTGCGTGTCGGACAACCCCCGACACAAAACAAATATAAAAAAACCTAAGCCTAAACACGACCCCAGCCATCCATCTTCCGCCTGGCCTCCCCTCGGCTTCCCGTATCAGACCGACCGCATCCACGACCATCGGACTTGTGACCGATCCCAGCCAACTCTGACTTCCCTTACACCATCATCTCCCTGCCGCAGCCTCCACGGGCTCCTGTCCCGCCAACAATTCCCGACCCAGTAACCGGCCCTATCCGACCAATTCAGCACAAAACGACCACCCTACCAAAAGCCGCTACCGCAGTCACCACCGTTACCAAACCCAGACCACCACTGGCCTGCCCCGAACCCAGCTGTGCCCTAACCAAAACCACCAACACCGGCTCTTGCTTGTGCTGCCATGATTTTCCTATGCGAACTCCTCCTGTGACCGCCTGACCACTTGTCCTGGCCGTCACACCGCCAGCTACCAGCAACGCCACCAGAAAAAGAAAAGAAAAGGAAAACTCTAACCATTTTTTCTCTCCAACCAGGGCTGGCGAGCCCACCGGAGCACTGCCCCTCCCAGATCTGAGCCAGGACCTCCTCTTGCGTGCTCCGATGAGCCTGTATGTCTATGACCAGTGAGCCGGAGTCCAACATATTCCTGCATCATTAGCATCATGTACCGAGCCATGTTCCACCGCCTGACCTCCCTCAACGCGACACAGCCCCGTCACGGCACCCGACTGGCTTTACCGAGCCCTTCCACGGGCTGTGCCGACGCCGCTCGCCTGAGCGCGCGCTGCCGCCGCGTCTCGATTCTCTCTCCGCCGATCGACCCAGCCGTGTCCGTCCCCTTTCCTACACCTCTTCGCCGAGCCACCGCCCTCCTCCCGCGAACGCCGCCGCGATGCCGACGGAGCTCTTTCCCCGACCCCTCTCGAACACCCCGACCGCCTCCGAGCCTCCCAATCTCCTCCCCTCTCCGACTTCTCCGCCGCTTCCCTCTCCCTCTCTCTTCGTGTCACTCTTCTCCCCTCTCATTCTCTCTCTGTTTGTTAAAGGAAAGGAAAAGTCCTTTATGTTCTTTTTTTTAATTAATTATTTACTTATTTATTTTATTATTATTATTATTATAAACTTTATTTTATTATTATTAAAATTATTATTATTATCATTATTATCATTATTATCACTATTATTATTA